>JZKD02S1647048.1:654140-673999 GCA_000966675.3 Picea glauca | reverse complement strand
TTAGGTGTGTTGTACTTATTTTAGTATGCATGTGCTAACTTCTGGTTACTAAAACTACATGCTAGAGCACCTAAAATTGGAAGTGCAACTGTAACAAATCAACAAGAATTTCTTGGACTGTTGGTTGTTCTAAAACATCAACAAACAATTGACATAACAGTTGAAACTTAGAGCCTAACTTTGGTCAAGGACAGACCTAGTAGGCATGCTTGATAGGACCTGAAAATCTTCAGTTTTGATGTGAACTATTTCAAGCAAAATGTTCGTTCTTCACATGGGTTGTAAGAGCATGTTTGTTTATGGACTATTCTAACACAATATATGTTTCCTTGCAATTTTGTTACTCTTTCTTATATTACATGTTCTGATCGAATGCGTTGTGAATGTATGAAAAAATGTGACTTAGACTTTTCTAGTTATAGACTTGTATGCATGTGTTTCTAACTCTGTGCCTTCATGACAACTATCTGATTGGGGTTTATGCATAGTTTAATTTCATTACAACTCATTTTTTTATTATGGTTCTGTCTTAGCTAGGATATGATAGATTAGAAATAGATTAGACCTACATTTACATATTCTTCATCTACATATTCCATTTGCATAACCATCCATCACTCACCTTCATCGGTGGACTAGGCCGCAACCAGTAAAACCAAACCAACAATGGTTGTCAGACTAGAATTAGGATGGGTTCCCTATTCCAAACGGTGAGAGGTCTAATTGGGACTTCTTACCAGGGAGAACCCCTTACTATTGTTAGGAAAATTTAGACACTTCAACATAATTGGTGCTAGAAGGAGGGTCGGATGACAAGCCTGCCCATGTGGAGTCATTTCAGTAACTTTTAACCAACCCATGGATGCTCTCCGTACCTTTGTATATGATAACCCTTTGAGTCTTTCAAGACCCACTGAGGCCATCTCAATCAAGACAATCAATCTCTTGTCAAACCCCAAATTCGATGGTGAAGGGCATGTATCTCCATTCAAGCATCTCAAACGATTTGACATTGCTCGACAAAATCTTAATATTGTTTAGGACAATGAAACGTGTCGAATCTTCATCCTCACATTCAAAGGGTGAATTAAATCCTGGTTTAGGAAATTGCCACCAAAATCGATTCATAGATAGAAACAACCTATGGAAATGTTTATAGCAGCTCATGAAGATTATGTATATGATAAACTCTTGGACAAACTTAAAGAGATCCATAGGATCGAAAATGAATTTGTGGATATTTTCTTCCTAAGAGTTATGCATATTTGTCATAGATTTCCTAAAAATGACAAGTCCTCAGACCAAATAATCTCGAATTGGTTTTCCTATCTTGTCTCTAATCCTGAAAGGTGTGGCCTGGATGATCAAACCATATCTAATTCACAAAATTCAGGTCTGACCACGAAAGATAAGGGGTACACAATATCTGACTAGTACTTTGATGCAGCTGTGGGGGAATCCTTATCAACAATCTTAAACCCCGTAGCCCTAGAGTGTGAACCATGTAACGATCCTCCTTCATAAAATCCTGAACATATTCTGGTCTACAACGGATCTCTTATTGAAGAAGTCCCATTATTTTCAGAATCTGAATATTTGCATCCACTTTATATAAATTTGTTTGATGATGATCACTCATGTTGACACGAAGTTTAAATTTTTTACCCTTTAAGCCTGAAACATTGTTTTTTCCTAGTCATGGAGCCGCCCTTAGTTATAAAAAGGAGTAAAAAAAAAAAAAACTTTCGATTTTTTTCAAGTTTTGGGATTCGGCTTTTCATGAGGTATGATTTTTAGTTAACAACTCCAGATTCTTGGTGCTGAATCCTTAAAAAGGATTTATATTTAAATAAGTGAAAAAGAAAAAATGAGTGTTATAAGTCTCGACGCGCGTTTCACAAAGTACCCTTTAGTCGTGATTAATTAAACTCTTAAACACAATCAACAATTCATTAATCTTTCGCGATTCAGGTTTTCTTGTATCAAAGTGCTTTCAAAATGTCAACCCTCGAACTCTCGATCCCCGTTTTTCCGAAAACAAGAAATTAATTTCTAATCTCGATTACTTAAAGCATTAATAAAAGTGATTAGTGCCTAAATTAATCCCTTCGCGATTCGGGGTTTTCTTATGACATACCTCTTGGGTACAGGATCCCCGAAATTTTGAAATTCTGAAATCACGGATTTTTTAACAAAGTCTAAAACTAAATTAAGTTAGTTTAAAATGGGATTAATAATGACTAAACTACTTTTCTCATTTCATATTTCAGGATTTGTTGAAAGCAATCCGTTCGAAACTCCAGTTTGAAATCCCCGATATGCGGCAGTATTAATAACGAACAAATGGAGATATTTTTTACATGAAGGCGTATCTCCAGGCATACCTTCCTCATTAAAACATTAATTCCTTATCGCCTGTGTCAGTACAGTCATTGTAAGACAAGATAAAGGTTAATAAACATTCTGTAGTTCGAATTTCATTCTTGTTTTTTATAATCAGGAGTGAGTTGCATTTATCTAGGCTTATACATTTTCCTTCTACAAACAGGTTTTCATTCTAGTGCGAACATTATGGAACCTAGAAAGGCACCTAAGAAAAGTGAAGAAGAAGTTGAAAGCTCAAGACCGGAAGGAGATGTCATATATGATACTACACCACATGCCATTGATTCCATCAAATCCTGGAGGCAAATTTTCAAAACCTTGGACTACGAAATCAAGAATTTTCCCGATGATTATGATAACAAACTCTAGGACATAGCAGAGTCTGAACTTCACAAAGTATCTATGCACCCACGACTCATGACATACAACGATATGATCAGTTGGGCTTTAGAGAGGACAGATGTGCATATGAGAAGCATTTTGGACAGCCGAGGGGTCGTTGTCGGCTCTTTCAAACCAGAGCACATACAAGTAATGTACAAATTGTCTCCCAATTCTAAGTACATTTATAATAAAGAGTTTGTAAGTGAATTTCAATGGAAAGAATGCACAGAGGCATATCAAACATACCCGGCATAATCAAAGACTATGGAAACACCGAACAAAATTCAGGGCCGATACCCATAACATTTATGCCACAACCTCATTGAATGAGTACATGGTTTATGTGGCTATGATGCTATGTAAACTTTTCGGGAAGAAAATTCTTACCCATTTCCCTGCAGAATGGGTGCCCCTTTTACATGAAGCAGTCAAAGGGTATAGATTCAATTGGAACAAGATTCTATCAGATAACCTAGCTAAAGAGTTTATAGAGTATCAAATCATGAGATCTAGTGGCTGACTAGTAGCCTTTTACATGTCTACATACATTATGGATGCTATATGTTTCACGACTCCTTTCCCTTTGATGAATTGGAGTTGGAACCCAACCTGCACTAAACCCATTCATGAATATCATTCTAAGCTGTGGGAAGAAAATGCTAAGGATTCTTTTTACAAAATTTTTCATTTCGTGGTGATACGGGTGCATCAGATGTTGTATGGTTGTGCACCCTCCCGTATTTCAGAGTCAGTCATAGGAAAACTCAAGGCGGTTGCCAATTGTTTTATTGAGGATAATTTCTCCTATATCAGGGTTTTCAAATGTTCGATCCCTCCTCATGCACTTTCGAAATTCCTCCCTGACAGACTGGTGTGCAGGGAGGTAGCTCATCAGATAATAACAGACGGTATTGGGATAGAAATGAAGACAACTCAGAAGAAGTTTTGGCCAGTCTTTCCCATACAGATTGGGAGGTTTTTGCTACTCAACTTGGGTCATTCGAAGGTTGAAGATGCAGCTCTAGAGGAGGTCAAGTTGGTGGATCTCGAACACAGAAAACACGACCCTTATCAAACAGTGGGAAATCACATGGCTCACTGTGGCATGAAAGCGTATGAACATGAGGAATCCCCTCGCGATGACATTTTCAAAGGGGACAAAACCTATGAAGAGGTGTTAGACAGGGTATAGACATTACCATCTGACTTGTAAACCAATTTTCTAACCTTCCAGAGACACAGATGAAGTGGTTTTCCCAAGGTACTTCAGGGAGAAGCAACAACACCTCCTCCATAACAAGAAAACACTCCCCCAGGTTTCGGACAGAAAGCGCATGATAAAGCAGACACCGAGGAAAATCCATAGGGGGCCAAAGGGTCTTCACAAAAAAAAGAAGTCCCATAGACAGAGAATCCAGGAGCAGAAACAGAAAGAAGGTCTGGGACACCTCTCGAGTCCAGTCAATCTACTCCCCCTTCATCATCTACTGTTCATGTTGATACCCCCAAGACAATAGGGGAAAAAAAATCCACAGAGTTGGGTAATCCCATTGCTTTCTTGACCCCTTTACAATCTACTTTTGGGCTCCCTCAGATTGGAGTCATATATGCTAGTGACCTCGCCCCTGTCTGTAGAGAAGAAATACCTCCCTCTGATTACTTTTTCAGTAAAAAGAGGAAGGATGTATTAAAGCAGGAGATGTATATGAGAGAAGGTGGTATGGTAAAGAAACACAGGGTGCTGGTAGATGGGTAGAACTTGGAAGAGGAAGATTTCTTTACAGAGGTAGCGGGCTCCATGTGATCTCTAGCAACATCAAATCTATTCACTGTTGACAATATGAGAACAAGGTTGAAACAGAGTAACCACAGGATAGTCCAGTTGCAAAACCAACTAAAAGATACCGAGAAAAATATCAAAGAAGAAATAAATAAAGGTCTAGAGTAGGCCAGAGCTACTAACAAGCAAGAAATTAAATTGCTTAAGTCTAGCTTGGACAAGTTGTATAAGAAAATGCAAAACAGTCAAGGGCAGGCAACCCAGCAGGAAGAATTAGCGAGACAATTGCAGGAGAGATTGAATTCCATTCAGAATCAGGTGATAAACCTTAAAGTTTTTCAGGACCTGTCACTGGAAGTACATACGAAGATAGAAGACGAGCAACATAGATTAATCTCCAAAGTAGAGATTATTCATAATTATTTTCAAGAAGTAAGCAATTCTTTTGATAATATTATTTTTAAAGAAAAAGAAGCTAAAGAAGCAAGGGCCACTTTCCAAAGGGCAGTTGTATGTTCAGAAAATGAAGAGGTATCGAAAACTCCAAAGCTATTTGTCGCGGAGCAGATTAGAGGCGATATCATGCTCAAAGTATGGGAAACTAACATAGCAAAAAACAAGAAAATAACCAAAGAAATCAAAGACGATTGCGAAGAAATCTTTGATTTGTTGGACAAGGGATCATTAGGTATTGGAAGAGATAATTGCAGTGGGAAATTAGGACAAATAAACATTATAAGACACCAGTTGAATTTCAAAGAGGGTTTGAATGAAATTCAGATGGAAATTTCACAATTAAAGGAAATTGATGTCACCCTAATAGGCAGGTGGTTTGTGAAGCCAAACTTAAAATTGCAATCAATTAAGTTTGTTGGTAAGGGGAATGAAGACTGGCTTCCAAAAATTCAGAGAAAATTTTATTTATTCAAAGCAAAGGATTTTCTAGAGCCTCCCAGAAATTTTGTACACTTTCTTGAAAAATGTATTGAATGTATTGGGTCGAAAGAAGGAGACACTTCAATAAAACAATGAAGTATCATTTTGAAAGGTTATATTATCGAGACGATAGAAAAATAAAATATAATCATGCAAACGGTTGAGGTTTTCATTTTTGTAACCGTTTTCCCCTAGGAGTTAGGAAATCACCAACCATCAATGTATTGGTGATCTTGTATAAGTATAATTTCATGAGACTGAAAGAGGGCTTTTTCTGGGCACATTGTAAAGAAGAATTTGAAGATATTTTTGAATTAATACAAATACAGATTGAAGATTCCAGATCTAGTCAAGTTTGAGTTATGTGCTTCTCTATTGTCTCATATTTTTCATATATCTCTTTGATGAATGCTTAACTGCAATTTAGTACAACCTCTACTGTGGTGATTAATTATTCTTGCAATTTAATTGTTTACATTTTTTTCCTATGTATTGGCTATCAGCAGGTACAAGACCTGTAAATGTTTTAGATTTCAATATCATATGCTTCATTAAGAGTTTTTCCTAACTATTTTCTTCTTTTGTCACAAAGTGAGATTCCTCTTTAATTGATGCTTCACCTTGTTCAACAACTTTATGTTTTTTTTTTCATTTCATGCATATTCCCTTTTCAAAATTTAACTCAGATACCAGAAACGACCTTTAGTTTCGTCATATTATTAATTCAAGGTTTTGGATTTCTTCTTACATATTTTGAAACAGAAATAGGAAACCCTAAAAGAAAACAGAAGAATTTATCTTTTCAGTCTTTATCCCCCATGACTGTACCAGTTAAAAGACAACCCAATATCAAACCTGGCCTATCAGACCAAACAAGTATCACTTTAAATTTATTCAACACCTTCTTACAAACAGTTAGCAATTGGGTTGAGTTAGAACGTTCGTGGGAAACAATTGAAAGGGATATTAGTATCTAGGAAAACTGGGAAGCTAGACAAAGACAATTAAGAAACCAACCATAGCCCTTCTTCGTATGACCGACCTTTCTACCCTTAACTCTCTCTACCTTTTCGAATGCCTTGACAGTATACTTTAGAGCCTTAAAGTATAAACTCAGGAACAACAACTCACATGAACACCCACTTGTTTATCATGCATTACACTCTTCACATTGCCTTTTTAATGATGAAACATCGATTGATAAACCAGACCAAGAAGAGTGCTTAACCCTGATTGATCAATCATTCATTGCTAATGGCAGTCCATCTATGACAGTTAATCCTTCACAATCTAAATTTCCAAAACATACTGAATCACAATTTGATTTTGATAATCCTATTTTCCATAACTACTTTCCCATTTCGGAATTGAATTTGGACACTAACCTATCATTCACCAGTCCTACACAATCTGAAATTTATGACATTGACACACAGATGTTAACAACATAAAATACGAAGTGTGAAAAGCATAACGATGTCCCAGATCCTCATGAAGAAATCATAGCAAACGAAGAACCCATCACCATTCACATCATAAGAAACATTAAGCCGAACCAGGAAATATCATTATCTCAATCTACTCTAGAATTACCCATTAATCCTTAGGGGAAGATGTGTCACTCATCCTTGGATTCTATTTTAATCCTCCAACACTCTTCACATCATTTCATTGATGTCATAGGAAAATATTTGGAGTCATCTTTTGCTCAATGTTTCCCTCAAACAATCTACCATCATCTCTCCTCTCAACATGCATGGTATGTGAAATATGGACCCAGGGAAGTTTGCATCGATAATGAAGTACTCCATTTCCAATCGATAATTATGTTAGATGCTCATTGTCTTACTTCGACCCCTGGGTTGAATGATGCCACCCACTTTGAGACTCTCACACAAAAGACATTGTACCAAAATTTCATTTGTGAGTCTCACCAGGTACATCAGTCACTTTGTAATTTCTCCTAACAATCATATGATGATCGTTGTAGGTTCTATGACATAATTGAGTCATGGTTGGAGGAATATTACATAGCTGCATGCACTGTGAATCATAATTCCACTAAATTTAACTTTTTGAGTGGAGATTGTCTTGAATCAATTCTTCCTATCTTTCATCCCACATTGCTTCACCCCCCGCAATTGGCCTTCAACCAATATGAAATCACAGGGTTGGATTTACTTGAATGGATCCACTGGCACTACGCTTACACCTAGCCTTCTTTCAACCAGTGTAGGGTAGGTTAGAAATAGGACTATCATAGTTTTTTTTACTTACTTTATGCTTTCATAATTTAGATGTTTGCTTCTTTTCTCAGTTGCATAGCATAGATTTCGATTTGTTTTGATTGCTTCAATAAATACTACCATCTACTAATTAGTCTACTTTGCAATTCATGATGGTTACTTTAGTTTAAATTGTCTTTCAACAAATTTTTCTTATTTTCATTTGATGTTTTTTTTTTCTATGACGAAAACCTTGGCTTAATATTTGTAAGTTCAATTGCGAAATTCACTTGTTTCAGCAACATTTACTCTGACGCTGAGAGTTAGAGAACATGTTATCCTAAGATGTTGGAAGAGTACATTTGAGGAATACTTGGCAAGTAGAACAAGACAGAAACCAAGCTAAGGGAATTGCATCGATTATTCATAGCCTTACTCAGGATGGTGCTTATTGAGCATAATTCATTGAAGCGCTTGTTGATCTATGATAGAGGGTATGCCTGGGACTTTATGATGCATTTATCATTTTCCTAGTCTTAAAGTCTTTTTTCAATCATAGGGGAAAATAATAAGTGTACTTCGCATCTAGTATACGTCTCAAGGAACATAGTATCAAGTTTTGACCTTCTTTTGATCTACCTTAAGTGAGATCTAATCTCAGGGATATTGATCAACCAAATGGCTCTCAAGCACACTTCATTGGGGAAAAACCAATCATTGTTACAACTACAATTGTTTGCTGCCCAAAAGGTGAGATTCCATCAGACAAACCCACACTCAAACTCAAGTCTACTTTGTTTCTTGACAACTGGAATAGGTAACACTCATGATTTGATCTCAAACATCCAAACATATTTTGATTGTTGTTTTCAAATTATTGTGGTAAGGATTTTCAGAAAGGTTTCCCAGATTTTGGTCATGGAAAGATATATCCACATGAAAGGAAATATAAGTTTTGAGGAAGACACACGTATTCAAAGGATTTGAATTGATCATGCACATATAACATCAGTTCTAGAGCTGGGAGAAGTGGGGAGGAAGTGAAGATCTTGTAAGACCAAAGTAAAGAAATCTAATGGACAACGAAGTGGAGTCCTGGCCAACCCTTTCCCACTGAAGCATAAGGCTACACAATGGAATTGGAAGTCTTCATAAACTCATGATGAGAAGTGTAACTCTCAGCCAACACCAGCACTAAAACCCATCTGGATGAAGTAATACATGTATAAGCTTTCACATGGATTAGTTTTATAAAGAGGTTGCAAACTTCTGGCTGGTTTGAATGCATGAATATCCTTGAAGCTGTTGGAAACACTCAATCTATGATTTCCTTATCAGTCCACTTTCTTTCCTAATTGCATATTGTTGATTTCCATTCATATAAAAGGATTAATTTTTTAGTTGAAATAAGGAATTGGACCGAGTTCATCTCTAATCATGAATACATCATCTCTTCTCTTCCCTTATTTATCATTTTTTCCCCTCGAAATAAGTTCAACTATTAAATTTTGTTGGTCTTATGATCTCTGATTATATTTGATGACATATAAACCTCTCACCTTTGTTTGTCTTTTCACAGGAAACACGTTCACATTGGAAGCAGACACAAATCAACTTGCATCTCTTTCTTAGCTCATGAGCAGAATTAGGGGTCTTTGTTTGAACATGAATCATAACTATTTGGGGAAGTTGTGACAATAGTTAGACCATGACTAAGCATAGTGGCTAATCAACGGTCATCCTTGCATCTTGGCTGGCGAGAAAATCCTATGTAATGGAGGAACCATCCACACACTAAGTAGATGTTCATGTGAAAGGTGAAGTGTCAAAGTCTAAAGGATGCAAACCAAAAGGGATATCTCTATGTAGTCAGGTGCAACAAATGTACAAATAAATCTCAAAAGCTTGCAGTGATTCCCTATCAGGCTAAAAGGCCACCGTTTTCCCCATCCATCGAATGTTAAGCGTGCATTAAACAAGCCTGGAAGGAATGAAAAGGAAATTTTGACAAGACTAGGGGACATGCATATATCTTCTTCGGGGCTATGGACGCTCACTAGTAGCGGAGCAAGTTCTATGACGTCGTGGTGACTCCATCAGGGCTATTATGAACACTCATGGGAAGTGGAGAAACACCTGCGAGATACATATATATGCACCTAGTGAGAAATCTTTATTTATCCCAAACCTATATACCAACGCCAAGGCAGAGATACCAATCCAGATCGTTGACAGTTTAAGGAAACAAGTCTCATCATTATTCGTCCTTTATTTACAACAAATGAGCTCCACTAGCCGATATGCAAGCATCATCGGTGATTCCATGACGATGGAATCTTTCAGGTAACTATTGCATATTATTTCTGGAATTTTTGAACTAAAGAGTAAGTTTATGACCCTCTACATTTTCTACTTATCAGTTAGGAAAGACTAGCAAAGATTCTAGCTTTGCCCAGTCTATCACCGTTTGTTGCACACACAACCTCTTAATTTTCTTGTCTTAGCGTCTCTCCAAGACAAGAAATTGGCCCCCCCTCCAATTCTTCGTACTAGGACCCTCACACACTCTCTCTCTCTCCCTCATTTAAATGACTAATCCTGATTTTTCCTCACACTTCCTCACCTTATAATTTGCAATTCCTTCTCTTGTCACTTCTACCCGTTGATTCACACTTCACCAAGCTCCCTCTTCCTGTGTCGCTACATTGCATACTAGCAAGCACATCCTTCTTTCAACATCGCATTGGCACACCATTGATTCATTTGTCGATACATATGTCACCATCCTTCGAACTTAACTAATGCGCCACCAAGATTCTGTTAAACCTCACTGCACACGTTATTATCATCAACGAAGTGCGCGTGATCAAATCTGACACATTAGTATTGTCCACATGATTATTTTTTCCACACACACACCTTTCACTGGATGACTTCCTTCCACTCGTGTTGATGCATCGCATATCGACGATGCTCCCTCCCTTTTGCTTCATTACATTGCTTATCGAAGAGGTTCACCTCTTCTTCCTTGACGCGCTACCCGTTGACAAGTCTCTCTCTCCTATCGCAAATGCATCAGTGAAAGGGTGTCACCCCTCACTGTCATTGAGTGCATCAATGGCAATCTTCTCCCTCTCACCAACATTGATTAGGTCAACGTAACCCACTTTCGTCTTGAGGCCTATCTCGTCCCCGTCCAAGCTCAGATCCTTTCTTTCTACGCTCATCAATCAATCTCCTTACATTCTCAATGCCTAACCCACCTACTATGCCTAACCCACTTCATATTTTAGTCATAATTAAGTTTTTTGTGTCCCTAGTCACTTTCTTCGCGCACATGGTACTAGCTTGATTGCTTTGCGTTTGTTGATGTTTTCACTAAATCTTCGTTGTGAAAGCATTTCCTAGCATCAGATCAGTTAACCACAACACCTATTGGTCTTGTGTTGGGTCTAAAATGCACTTTGGGAGAAATTTAGTCCTTTCGGCTCCTAGACAGTACTAAGCGCACTAGATGTTAGTTAGTTGTTTTGGAGGATTTATAATTTTGTGCTACCGATACATCAATAAAATATCAAAGGATGAACCGATTCCCTATACATCATAGATAACATAGGAACTCGCGGAATCAATTTTGAATGAATTAGCAGCAAATGTGGGACTTGAACTTTCATTAAAAAATGCCTTTGAGCACGATTTTTCGGTGTCTATCAAAGTAAATTTTTATTCTCGAAAACAAGCCAATCAAATCTACCGATTAGGCTAGCGAGGACAAATTTTCTCGTTCTTGTATTATTGCAATGAAGAATGAACAGTCGTTTTTGTTCTTTTGGCCTATCGTTTTGAACAGAAAACCACACGTTGGACCGCAAGCTTTCGCTGCCTTCGCTTACATGAGCTCCACCTATAATTTAGGGCCTATTTGAATTAGGTGATTTTGTATCATAGAAATTACCCTATGGCAGGAACAAAACGCTTTAAATTGATGGCACACTATCACTTTTAATATGTACGATATTTGGGGACGAAGATTCTGGTTCACTGGTTTAGGGTTCCACACACACGGAGCTGCAAAACGTCAAAATCGCGAGGTTCTATTTGGCAGCGTTTAGATAAAAAAAAATGGAAGGGACAGACTCTGTGCTTGCCCTAAGTTTCGACGCATCTCCCAAAGAACAGCTTAAACCTACACGATTTGCTGCAAATGTTCCATTAGGCACTGTTCCATTTTATGGCAACCCAAAGTAGGATCGCCACCTGTTAGTAAAATGGCATCGACCACGAAGTAGTAGAGTAATGCTTTTGTTGGAAGGTTCCACTAACAAGGCATTGAGAAAATCTGATTTGGGATACATGCCTATCATATCATACAAGACAAATAAGAATATTAACAAATCGAGACCGGAGATGGTTGGACCCTGCAATCACAATTATTTTTTTGTCACAGCCACATATGTCCCAGATCTTTAGGGATGGTCACAGGAACTCTTAGGCGGCGAAGGAGCATTGCACAATGATTTAAGTTGAGTCCGTGCACAACATGACAATGATACGAAAACCTAGCCTAGGCTCAATTATTGCAATGATCACTTGCATGGAGAGCTTAAAAGAATGCACAACAACACGATCACTCAACGAAGTTCATAACTTAGCACCAACTTACACTTTCAAGGTTTCTAACTCGGCCTCTGATTCACATCGGAGGAGTTCATTCAAACTCCTCCGATGCACATCGAAAGAGTTCGTTCAAACTCTTTTGATGAAAATCGGAAGAGTTCATTCAAACTCCTCCGATGCAAATCAGAGGAGTTCCCATGAACTCCTCCGATGCAAATTGGAGGAGTTCCCATCAACTCCTCCAAAACCTAAAAAATTACCTTTTGTAAATCGAACATAACTTTTGATGTGGGAGTTTATTTCGTGCATTCTTTATATTGTTGGAAAGGTCTTTCCGAGATATACAACTTCCTTGTTAGACATTTTAAGAAATTTCTAACCAATGGTCTTCTTTTTTTAGGATCAAGATCTGACACCTTGTTAACAGCCCCAAAGAACATAACACCTCAACTACGAGCAGAGGAACCACAAATCGTCTATGAGCAAATGAACCACAAATCGTACTCAGGGAAGTTTGCGTGAAACTTCAATTAGTTAATGCTTCAATTTTATCAGTTTGGATGCTTGTTTATAATAGTTTTTTCTCTAATATCACTCATTGTCGCATGTTGAACATTGTTAGGTATCGATGCCGAGAGGACGACACAATCTTGTAATGCGATCTACAACCAAAGAAAATAGAACAGTAAAACGATATCAATTTTTCTAGCAACAGAAAGTAGTGAGGGGAACCAAGCTCGAATGATCGAAGAATGATTATGAACCCTACGATGACCAATGCCCCTAATGCATAAGCGAATCATTACGGTGGACAAGGTGCACCACGACAAAAATCCATGATGGCACACGGGCACTAAAGGAAAAATTAGAAATGCAACTGATGTCTTCTCCCTCTCATCATTACAAAAGGAATAAAGGCAAAGGCTGGGAAAAGAAAGGTCAGTAGGGTAGGCAGAAGGCCAAGGGTCACATTGACCTACAATAAATACCAGAATTGTATCAAAGAGAAGCGATTTTTGGCTCTTCAAACATTGCACACTTGTGAACTATTTTGGGAATATAGTGTTAACTAAAATTGGAGAGCTTTCCTTAGATTTTTCATGTACTATTGCTAAAACTGTTAATACAGAGAATCCCTTAGGGCCAACTTTTGATAGAGAGAAGGACTCGCATGTGTTTTTGTTTTGTTGTGAACTAATTGAAGCAAAACGTTTGTTGTTCACATGGGTAGTAAGAGCATGTTTGTTTATGGACTATTCTGACACAATATATGTTTCCTTCCAGTTTTGCTACTCTTTCTTATATTACATGTCCTAAGTGAATGAGTTGTGAATGTATGCAGAAATGTGACTTAGACTTTTCTGGTTATAGACTTGTATGCATGTGTTTCTAATTGTGCTCCTTCATGACAACTATCTGATTGGGGTTTATGCATAGTTTAGTTTCATTACAACTCATTATGTTACTATAGTTTTCTCTTAGCTAGGATAGGATAGATTAGAAATAGATTAGAGTTGCATTTACATAGTCTTCATCTACAACTTTTGTTTGCATAACCATCGATCACTCACTTTCATTGGTGGACTGAGCCGCAACTGGTAAAACCAAACCAGCAATGGTTGTCAGGCCATATTTCAGATGGGTTCCCTATTCCAAACTATGAGAGGTCTAATTGGGACTTCTTACTAGGGAGAAATCCTTACTATTGTCGGGCGAATTTAGTTCCTTCAACATATTGCTAAAGTAAGAGCTAATTCTCATGAGTTGCATAGTGAAACTGGACATTGGAAAATTCCCAAAACACCATAGCATGAAAGAATCTATCACCTTTGTGACACCCAAAAGGTTGAAGATGAAAATCATTTTCTCATGGAGTGCCCTGCGTATACCCATATTAGATCCCAATTTCAAAATATTTTTCACAATACCGACCTTCCTAACCTTGTAAGTCATCAAAACTATAGTGATCTTGGAAGGCTTCTCCTAATGTTTTTTGAGCATCGAAGTAACATTCTAAATAAATCCAAGTAATCTCTTACCTTTCTTAAGGTCCAATAGACCAATCATGGTCTCAATGGACGTTAACCTTCATCATCATCATAATATTATGTTTTTTTTGTTTATATATTATATTAGTATACGCAAGAAAATAAATTAAACATGGGAAAATAATGAAAGATATGTAGTGATAAAATTTGAAGGGCTACTCTTAATTTCATGTTTAAGGGTATATATTCATCCAACCTTTTCATAATGAGAATTTGCAAAAATAATGGTATTCCAATTGACAAGAGTAAAATAGTATACATTTCATAAAAAAAGATTGCCCTTCCAATTTTTTAAACATTAAATATTAAGTAACCAAAAAATGAATGAATTATAATTTTAAAGAAACTAATAATAAGCATACATTTTTAATTTAAAATGTAATTTTTTGATGAGTTATATGTACATTAAAAATAAATAAATTTCATAAATAATGAGTCACTATTGTTTTCTTCATAATTCAAAGTGTTAAAAATGGCAATATAAAGCTTCATACAAAATGTGAGAATCAAACATTTTTGTGGACACCCATATAAGAGGTGATTTGTTCCATGTATCCACATGATACTTGAGAAGTCAAGACTACATATTGGATTCATATCTTAAGCATATCATAATCATGTTTAACAATTGAATGCAGCGTCCTTTAAAGTGCTAAACATATTTGTAATATTCATTATAGATTTGATTAGAAAATAAGAAATTGTATTAAACTTTGAGGCCATTGTTGAGGGGTGACAATTCTATTAAAACAATATAAGAGCCATGAAAAGAGACTACTTTATTAATAGACCTCTAGGAACATGAAAATTTAACATGATTGCACCCATTGCTTATTGTTTAGGCTAAGATGTCTATGATTTGGAGCTTCCTAAGGTCCATATAAGACTAGAGTTAAATGACATTATTCATCAAGACCACCAAGTATGTTTTCTTATTGTAGATATTGATAGTTCACTTTCTTTCTAAAACCATGCAAAAATGCATGCTAGAGTAGATTGTGTTTTTATTAAACTGAGACTAGGAGATATTTGCATTAGTAAGTGGCCAAATATGGCAAAAAATTATAAAGATAATAGGTCCGATGTTTCAAAAAAGTCTTCACCTGCATCATTGTAATTCCCCTCTATCATCTAATCCTTTCATTCTCGATGTAGCTATAAAAGTGTTGATAAGACTAGTATAAAGCATGTAAAAAATATTCAAAATACATATGGACTTGTGATAGATATGAGAAATTTATTATTTATGTTTTCCTCTTGTTGAGTGGTAATCCAACACTTTCCTTTTGGCTCATTGAATCGTTGTCCAAAGTCTTCTTCTTTGTCTCTATCATTTGCATGTCCTCTGTAATGTCCCTTTCCAAATAATCACTCTAGGAGATTGATGTAATAGCCTAAGTGATTTCCGTAGGCTATAGTCCGTGGAAGAAAAGGGGATTAATTAATTATTTGATGTCATTGAGGCGAAAAGTAAACCTTTTTAAAAGTGACATTGAGTAATTAAGTGAAAAGGTGTTTTAATTGAATTTGATATAATAAAGTCACTTTACTTTATTAAAAGGGTAAAAGGGTCAACAAAAGGGTGAATAGGGAAATACAAGAGGAATGAGGGTTCTCTCTCTCATTATGCATTTTTATTTTCTAAAAACGAATTAGAGAGAGATCTTGTAGCTTTGGCTCTTGGGATGAAAAACCCTAGAGAAAGATTGGGTTGGTTGGTGAGACTATCCACCCTAGCTTGTTGTGGAGGAAATATCACTCATATCTTTCATTGTGTTTCATTGGGATTGAGTTTCTTATTTCGTCAGCTGATTTTTATCATTTTGTGGTTGCGTTTTCTTATATGAGGGTTGAGTTCTCTTAAGTAGGTCGAGTTCTTATTAAGTAGGGTCGAACCTTTTTTATTGGGCCAAGTTCTAGTTGTAGAGAGGCCGAACTCTCTTACTGAGTGGATTTTAGACTTGTTGGGGCTGATTCCTACCCGTTGTAGTGAATAGTATCTATGTTGGGCCGAGTTTAGTTGTGGAGGAGTCATTTTACGTCAAGGGAAGCTGAATATTCATTGGCATCACATTGAAATTTTGAGTGTAAGGGACCCTTCTAACTGCAAAATCGTGGGACTTTCCAGCTATTGTTACAGCCTCAATCTCACCTCCATCACCAACCAAGTTTATCATCTATTGTCATTATTTATGTAGACAAAATTGTGAGTTATTTTGTTGATGTATCAGTTCAGAAGTAAGAGTTAATTAAGCAATCAAAATTGTTCTATCTATTGCTATTTGGTCAAGTTTTTGCAATTCTAGTTATTGTTGTCCTATTTTATGTGCCAAATGTTGAGATTTGGGTACCTTGGAAAGTGGTCCCCATGTGTTTATGAATATCTAAACACAAAGGGGGGGACTACTACTCTTGTACTTTACTTTATGATTCTAATTTCACTTTGACTTAGGAGATTTAAGTCAAAAGTGAAATATGTCACTTAAGTCATAAAGTGACAATTAATTCACAAAGTGGGTGAATTAATAGACATAAAACAACTAAGGAAAGTGGGTTTCCTTAGTGAGATTTTTGGATTAGATCTCACCCATTGATTAGACTTGGCTAGATTGGATCTAGGCCATTGATCTTTTAGGGTTTGTCCAAATGAGGCTAAAGGAGGGTATAGTGCATTTATGAGACTTATTCTTCACTTGTGAGAAGAGGAGAAGAGGAGGAAAGATTGGATGCATTTCTTGAGGAGATGAGGGCGCACTTGCATGAGGGTTTGAGGACGAAGATTTTGTTGGGTTGAGAGAGCTTGGAGAAGCCTTCCATGGAGGCTTGTCTACCATTCTAGAGGAGGGTGTACATTTGTGATGGAGGGCACATTTGATAGAGGAGAGGGCACAACCTTGAGAGGAGGGGTGCATATCTAGTAGAGGGAGCTCTACCCATTTCTTGGAGGCTCACTCCCATTGTCTTGGCTTGGAGGGAGCTATGAGGAGTGAGGGCGCATTCTATGGAGGTAGGTGCACTTGCTTGAGGTGGTGGCACATTCTTGGGAGGAGGGCGCATGAAGCAAGAAAGGAGATCATTCTTGGAGGGTTCTATCTAGTAGAGAGGAGGCACACTTCATGAGGAGTTGAGGTGCTTGGCTAGGGAGGATTCATCCCTTGTTGGTTTCTGCATGAGGAGGTGGTGCACTTGAGGAGAGGGGCGTACCATCACTTGGAGGAGGTTTTCTTGTGAGAGGCAGGATACTTCAAAGGAAAAGAAAAAGACAAGGCAAGTTCAAAGGCAAGCAAGAGAAAAGGCAAAGCAAAGGATCACAATAAAGACAAAGCAAGCAAGAGGAAGAAAGGCTCACCAAGGCAAGGGGTGCCTTACTTCACAAGGCTTGTGGGGAGGTCTTAAAGGAACTCCAAGGCATCCGAGAGTGGTTGATATTGTACCAGGGTCACTTGAATATGTTTCCTGTGTTGTACATTTTGCTTTTAGGCCTTCTATATATATCTGCTCCAAACTGGTTTTCTCGTCGGGGGGGGGGGGTTTCAAGGGTCATGTTGACCAAAAATCTATGTGCCAATTTTATGCATGCTTAGAAGTGTAGATAAACATTTAAAGTTAAATATCTAGAGGTAGTGTTATGTGTTTTGATGTATATTGCATGTGCTAACATTGAGTAAAGAAAACACTTGCAAGGACACATCATAAGTGCACTTAACCATCAAATATTGAGTAGAAAGTTTGGTGACTGTTTGTTGTCCTAAAACAACAAACAATCACCAAACTTAGGGTTACATCTTACCATATAATTAGGGCTTAGAAGATCAGTGGAATGACATAGTTTAAGCACACAAAGATTAACCCTAATATAGTCAAAGGTCTATCCATAGCAATAATAAAATCCATGGGCAAAAAAAAAATGACACTGCTGGACGAGCCAACCCATGACAATTTGAGATATAAAACGAAAAACAATTTTTGACCAGTATTATCTTTGGTTTGTAACGTTCCATGGCTTGTCAATCTATAGCACTGTCACCTTAATAACTGTTGATATATGTATATATGCTTATAAACACAAAGGCGTGTGGATCTCCTTGACATTTTTAACTAGGGCATCGACTGGAAACTATGGAAGTCTTGGTTGATTAAAATGATTTTACTATCGCTTACTCATCGACACATCAACCATGAAATTTACGCGCATAAGAGTGAAAGATTAACATAAGCTCCAAAGCTTGTGATCAAAACACTTAACATCAACTCCATAGATGAAGCCAGAGCATTTTCCACATAGTCTAGCAGTGAACCAGATTGCTTGTGGTCACGAAATCTGGTGTCAAAGTTCTTTTAGCCATGTCTCCATTCAACGACCCCTTCAGAGTGTAAAGGCTTGTATAAGAAGGAGCGCTATGTAATATTAAAAAGGAATTCATCTTGTATTTACAAGCTACTACGAACGGTCCCGAGCATTAGTAAGCAAGTTATGGTCACACACTTGCCTTCTGATGTTATTTAGAAAATGACCAGGAGAAATTCCCTATGAAACATTGATCTAATAATGCATTTTAAGTGAAAATGGTATTGGCTGGATACACCAAATGTTTGTTCTCACTAGCAAAGTGAGCAGGGAAAATGATATGTGAAATTTGAAGAAAAAGAGATCGATCGATCTCCTTGTTGTTGGCAGCCACTTTGAAGGTATTGTTAAATTTCCTATCCATTTTAGCCACTAGTCCAATTCAAAGCAAAATACAGACTCTTTTCAAATATACAAAAGAGTATTTGTCTAAATATGAGCAATTGTCATGACGGCTCAAAAACATTCTGCAAAAAGTACATGACCCAACGATGGACACAATAGGGGCATTGAATAATTAGAGATCTTGAGCATAAGTGCCCTCTATACATTGGAGGTTTTGAGAGGAAGTCCTCTGAATCCATCGAAGTTTTTGAGAAGAAACTCGCCAATGGTCATCGATGGTTTTGAGAGGAACTTCGCCACTTTCCATCAATGACCATTAGGGCATTGTTGAAATTAGTGGAGCTACAAGAGCCATTCTCCAGAGGATAGCTAAGACCCTAGTTGAGATCTAGGGCCCAGTGCATTCCTGGGGTTTCTTGGTTTGCGACCAAGCAGTTAGAGGCATGGAAAAATGCCCCAGTGAGGCCCCCTAATATATTGTTGGGGTTTGTTATCGGACTAATCGGTAGGTGTAGACACTAACAGATCTCCCTAGATCCACCTGGATCTAGAACAAAACAAGACAGGACATGACTCTTTCCCTAAGTTTTGACCATTGAACTAGCTAGTAGGAAGGAACAAGTAACATACCTTAGTATCGCTTCCTAGGGTCTCTGTTGCTCCCGCTTCACTCCGATGCTCTCGTGAGGTCAAGACCAAGACAACACAAACCAACCAAAGTGAAGATAGAAAAATATATTCAACTGCCAACTTATGTGTATGATCAAGGAATTACACAATAAAGTGAGAAT
>JZKD02S1647048.1:613831-654090 GCA_000966675.3 Picea glauca | reverse complement strand
CTCCAATGAATCTTGCTTAACCTTTTCCATGAGAATTCCCTCAATATATAGGAGAGAATGAGATAGTTACTTGGATAAGAATGATCCCACAATATCAGGGAATCCAGTACAAGGACAATCATTCGAATGCCAACCCATTCTTCTAGAAGATTCCCTTCTAGAACCATCGAGAATTCATCTTTTTCCATGCTTTAGGACGAGTTTTCACCCTAGCTATTCATCACAGTGCGAGAAGTTCACGCCTTGGCTTAAGGAAGCCTGCGAGAATGGGTCATTCTCGCACCCTAATATATTAGCAGCCTGCGAACCCTCTTCAAAAGTGATTTTTCTGGAAAGAGATGAAAGTAAATTTTCTCAGGAGAAAGTGCTTATGAAGAGTCTGAGTACACCATCATTAATACACCATCATGATGACCAAAATCATGGGTAACAGGGTTCTTGGTCAAGGACCAAGTAGTAAGTCCCTAGATGTGTTCTAGGGACCCTGGATGTGTTCCAGGGAATCCTTTCTCGGTGCTTGGATTGATCCTTGGATGTGTTCCTTGGTGGTTGATGATATAAGTCCCTAGGTGTGTTCTAGGGCCCCTAGATGTGTTCCATGGAATCCTTGCTTGGTGCTTGGATTGATCCTTGGATGTGTTCCTTGGTGGTTGATGATGTAAGTCCCTAGATGTGTTCTGGGGTACCCTGGTCTTGGACCAGGTAGTTCTTGGTTGTGTACCAAGATATGATGATGTGTGATCTTCTTCCTCTCTCTCGGGATGGTCCATGAGACCTAGGAGCAGCCATGAAGATGGACATGACCACATCATGGATGTTTTGCTCCTATGCAGTGATGATAAAAGTTTATAAGCCATCATTAGACTTATGTGGACATGTTTTTCCATTAAAGAGGAACCCCTTGACATTGTCTTGTAGTCTCCCCTTTCTTGTTTTTGTTTCCCTCCTTTTTTAATGTAGTGTTGGGGTTTTATAAGTCACTTTGACTTATTTGACTTTTAATTAATATTTTTATTATTTAAAAATATTAATTAATTATTAATTATCCTTTTTTTTTAGGGTTTGACTTAATCCTAAATATAGGGTTAAAATAGAAAACCCTAACCTACCCACCTAAGCTATAAATAAGAGCCTAGCCCTCTCTCATTCATACACTCTCCTATCTCTTCCTAGTCTGAACTTGTTACAACTACCTCAGATTTTTTTTATTATTTGTGGTAAGGCTTTCCTAGTGGATTTTCTTTTTCAGTTTTGAGGTATTGGTTGGACAATTTTTCAGTTTAGTATTAGCTTGCTAGTTGGGAGATACTATAGATATTATCCTTGGTTGTATGTGTATGTCATGGACGTTTTGTTGGTTGTTGTGGGTCTTCTCTTGATAGTCGCAGAGCTTCCAGTGATTACCACAGACCTGTCCTTGGCTGAGTGTTAGAGTTGCAAACCCTTCCTTGATTGTATGTGTATGTCGTGGATCCTCTGTGTGTGCTCCAGCCTTTTCATTTGCTGCTACTGTGTGATGTGAGGGTACGGTGGCCTCCCATCTCCTTGCTGCCACTATATATAAGGTGCCAATGCCTTCAAGGGAGCCTTTGGCTCCTCCTCCTTTGTTTGCTGGTGCATTCCCTCTTGAAGGGATTCTCTTTGTTGTCCCTTTTGCTAGTGCATTCCCTCTTGAAGGGTTTCTCTCTGCTATATCTATTTTTCTGGTACGTTCTTTGGATTGAAGGGTTTTGTTGTTGTAGTGTACTACAGTTCAGTTTCAGACAGTTTGTTGTGGTTGTTTGCATCATCTCTGTATGTGGTCCTCCTTGGAAAAACAGTCTACCTAATATCATGATAGACGATCATAACCCTTGAGTTTGATCCATGAATTTAAGCTAATTTATGAGCATATTAAAGGGGACACCATCCCACCTGTGACAGGTACATCCCTCATTGGCTAGAGGTAAGTTAAGATTTGTTCTGTTTGAAATTTGCATTCAAAAAATTTGTTTTCATATGCTCAGATCTAAATTTCTATATTTATTGCTTTATTTAAATGTTTTAAGTGCCGATCTATATTTATATTATTGCATAGATTTGAAAATATATTATTGTTTTCTATTTTCCCCTAAAATCTAACAAGCATTGGCTCCCACGCAAATGAAGAGGGTTATTTCAAAGCCTGAAAAACTGAATAATTTATCCATTAATGGCGTGAACATTAGTGATACTAAAATGTCCATCTTGGAAGGTGGAAAGGTTTCGTAAATATCCTCATCTATGTGTGATTGCTAAAGAGTAACAAGTAGTAGAGTAGTGCATTTGTTGGAAGGTTCCACTAACAAGGCATTGAGAAAATCTGATTTGGGATACATGCCTACCATATCATACAAGATAATAAGAATATTAACAAAGCGAGACCAGAGATGGTTGGACCCTGCAATCACAATTATTTTGTTGTCACAGGAACATATGTCCCAGATCTTTAGGGATGATCACAGGAACTCTTGGGTGGATAAGGAGCATTTCACAATGATTTAAGTTGAGTCCGCACACATTATGACAACGATACGAAAACCTTGCCTAGGCTCATTTATTGCAATGATCACTTGCATGGAGAGCTTAAAATAATGTGCAACAACCTGATCACTCGACGAAGTTCATAACTTAGCCCCAACTTACACCGATGAGGTTTAGAACTCAGCCTTTGATTCACATCGGAGGATTTCATTCAAACTCCTTCGATGCACATCAGAAGAGTTCGTTCAAACTCTTCTAATTTTCATGAAAATCAGAAGATTTTATTTAAACTCTTCCGATTTTAACTCCTCCGATGCAAATTAGAGGAGTTCCCATCAACTCCTCTGATGTAAGTTGAATGAGTTTACAACTGCATGAGAGATTCTCTACAACATAGACTGATTGAGTTGACCTGAGAGAGAGCCCCTGAGATGGGTGTGTGGTTACTATCTAAGACAGAACTAGAATGTAGTGATGGCCTCCTCCTTAAAGAGAGTTGAGAAGAACTCCAGATGATTCTCCTGTGTAACACAGTGAGAAAGGAGATCTGTTGAGTTGGATGTGTCTATGGCTGAGCACAAGGTGAACATGTGAATTCCCATAGAGATGTTTTAGCCTCCTCCGAGCAGAGAGATGAGATGATGAACTCCAGACGACTCTCATGTGTAATGTAGTGGGAAAGAAGATATGTTGAGTGGACGTGCCTGTGGATGAGCACAGGTGAACATGATCCTAGTGGTTCAGCACTAGTGAGTTTGGTTTTGATGTGAGACACAATGAGATAGAGATATGGACATCCCTATGGATGTGCCCCTAGTGGCTGAGCACTAGTGGGTGTATGAAATCCCTTGCTATATTTTTCAAGCGTCAGACCTACCTGTAACCCTAATTGTAATGTAAAGGGTACATGTCGACCCACCTTAATGTTATTGATAATTAATATAAAAGATAATTAATCTGGTTATTATTAAATATATTGTGAGTTATAGAGGTCAGCCCTGTTGTGCCAATAGACACTTTTGTTGACAGGTCAAGTCTAATATAAATAAAGGTAGATTCCCCATTGAGGAATCATATCTTTTGTGTGAGTTTGAAAATTTCAGCAAGTACATCTTCTTGGGAAAAGTGTGCACCTCTCTTGGGCGCTAGTCTTCTAGGGTTTGCAAGAACCCTCTTGTGCGCTAGGTTTTCTTGGTGGTGAAGGTATTTCTCTTGAAGAAAATAGAAAAGGATTTGGCTAGGTTTTCTTCCCTTGTTGAGAAGGGTTTCCCAAGAGATACTTCTTGTGTTTTTGTGCATGGTGTTTCTTCTTGTGATCTTGGTTGTTGCAACATAATTGTTTATGGTTTAAGTTAAATGCTAAAAAGGAATGAACTTCATGCTTAAACCTTGCTTAATGAAAAATCAACATGGTATCAGAGCATAGGTCTTGATGAACCCATTGCACAAGCATCTACCAGTCTCCTCTCTTTTCTGCAGAACCGTACGACCCTCCTTTCTAAGGTGTTTCAGCCCTTAATACTTGAATGTTGGGGCTAGTTTTGGCATAACAGAGTACGACCTCCTCCAGCACACATCCAGAGACTCTCAGAGTGAAATTTCGAGCATTTTGAATTTTTTTCCCTAGGGTTTCTCTAATTTCTGCAGAAATTTCAGAATTAGGGTTTCTGCAACTCATTGAAGGATCTCTTCACCTCACTAGTTTTCTCCTATCTTTCAAAGGCTTATTGTTGGCAGTCATAAGTCGAACAAAACCTAAAATTGCTAGCCTAGCCTAACCATTAGGTTTTTCTAGCCCGGTTGACAAGGGGTTGTGAATAATCTAAAATTATAATGAAAAGAACTATGATGGAAGATAAGCTTGATGGATCATGCAACTTCAAGTTCCTAGTAGACAAGACTTCAGACGAAGGCTTATTGTGGGTGATACAAAAAGGTGACACTATGACTACCCTCTTCATGAAGATGTCAAGAGGATAGATATCAACCAGCTGCCATTGGAGAAATCATATCAGCACCCTCATGTATGCACATGTATATATATTATTTGTATCATTGTCATAAGGGAAATTGCAGGAGGAAGGAACATTTTGTTGAAGTCATGGATCCAGAGGGATCTCAATGCATTAAGAGGAACAACACACTGGAAGTGAAGACTCCAAGTTTGATTGTTGTAATTGTCATTCCTCTAACCTATATTTCTAAAGTTTGCTACATTACAAGTAGGTGTTGTAGTTGTGACAACAATCCTTAAAYTGTTTTGATTCTAGAGATGTACTCATTATTCTCCTTTAGGAGATATTCTTGTTTTGGTTCCTCTTGTTTTCTTGTTCTAGACAGGTTAACAACAAAGGAAGATGGTTATCCTTCAGAGGGAGTCAAAACTATTTGAGAAAGAGGAAGAATAGAACCATCATTAAGGCAACCAATGCAATAATGCATGATCATAATCTTTCTATGATTCTATAGGAAGAAGCATGCATGACAGAGTATATGTTCAGAACAAGAGCCTTCACCAGACTTTGAAAAATATAACTCCTGAAGAAGCCTTCACCGGAGTGAAGCCTGAGATTGAACACTTCAGGATATTTGGGTGCCCAGTGTATTTTTATGTACCCAAAGAGAAGAAGTCCAAGCTAGACCCTTCAGGAAGAAAGGATACATTTATGGGATAACAATGAATCTTCAAAGACATTCCAAATCGACATCCCTGGTCAGAGACAGATTGAGACAAGCCAGTATGTTTTCCTTGAAGAAGATATAGCCTTTCAAAGATCCAGAGAATCTCAGATGGAGATTGACAGTGAGACAATACCTTCTCCCCTTTTAGCATTTCAAAGGGAGACATGCATTATTCCAATTGATCCAGTTGCTCCAGTTGATATGTTCAGAGATATTGCAGTATGGCATAAAAGGCCTATCTAGGCTCACTCTGTAGGGGGAAGAGAAACATACAAACCTCTCAAGACACATCCCAAGAAAGCAAAAGATATTTTCGAGCTATCCTTCAGTCATGAGACACTTCATTGATTCTGAGCCTCCTTGTCTTGGAGAAGCAACATGAGAACATGTATGTCAAGATTCCATAACATAAGAACACTAGTGTATCTTAAAGAATGATGTATAAGATATTGTTCAGAGACCAAAAGGGAAGTTTGTGGTGAATTCCAAGTGGATCTATAAGATCAAGCATGTAGCAGATGGAAGTGTCGAGAAATACAAAGCGATATCTATAGCCAGAGGATTATCACAAATAGAGGGAGTTGTCTATGATAAGACACTTGATCCAATAAGCTCGGTACACTTCCATTTGTACTACCATCCATGAGATGGAAACTATATCAGATGGATAGATTCTTGATGAGTTTGGGTTTCAGCAAGAGTCTTACTGATCCAAACCTATATTATTACAGTGTTGGTGACGAGAGCCTGATTTTGATCACTTATTCAAAAAGCCTTGTTGTTGGATACAAGTAAGCTTTGACTTTTGATTTTGAGATGAAGCATCTGAGTATGATGCACTACTTCTTGGGACAAGTATGACAGAGGACCAATGAGATTTTTCCTGAGTCAAGGAAAATATACAGTGGGAATATTAAATAATTTCAGTATGACATAATGCAAATCCACGGTGATGGATTTGAAGAAAAAGATTGATGATGATTCAGATGAGACTGATCCACAACTGATTGGATAACTGATGTATCTGGTTAACACCGGACTTGATTCATGCTATGCAGTGAATGTACTTATTCATTCCATGAGTCAACTGAGACAGACTCACTAGACAATAGAAAAACATGTATTGAGATATATACGAGGCACAGTTTGATACGGCCTGAGATATTCCTCCAGTGTGAACTTGAGTTTGTAGGATATGTCGATACAGATTGAGAAAAGAGTACAGTGGACTGGAAGAGAACATCTGGTTGTTGTATTACCGTGAAGGTTTTCATGGTTTCCTGGTGCAGTAGGAAACAAAGCTCTGTGACCTTGAATACCACATAAGCATAGTATATATCATTGAGTGTACGAAGTAGTGCGGCTTCAAAAACTTTTGACATATTTACTTGATCATGAGATGGATTCTATGATTATAACCAGAGTTGTGTGAAGCTCTTTGAGAAACTTGTGTTTCATGATAGATCGAAACATGTTGAGATAAAATATAATTTTCAAAGACATGATGCAAAGGAAAGTAGTACACAAGCCGTACCTTCCTACACATGAACAAATTCCAGACACCTTCACCAAAATAGCTTGGTGAAGAATACCTCTCTAAGTGAGAGGGACTGTTGATGACTACAGTGAAGAAAAAGTTCGAAGTACTTCCATGTGAGACTTGGCCTGATGAAGAATTCCTCCCTAGATGAGAGGGAGTGTTGATGATTAGAGTTGCGTGAGACATTCTCCAGGACACAAACTGATTGAGTTGACTTGAGAGAGAGCCACTGAGATGGGTGTGTGGTTCCTATCAGAGACATAACTAGAATGTAGTGATGGCCTCCTCCTTACAGAGTGTTGAGAAGAACTCCAAATGATTCTCCTGTGTAACACATTGAGAAAGGAGATCTGCTGAGTTAGACGTGCCTGTGGTTGAGTTGGACGTGCCTGTGGTTGAGTTGGACGTGCCTATGGTTGAGCACAAGGTGAACGTGTGAATTCCCATAGAGTTGGGTGCATCGTCATGAGATAGAGATGAAGATGATGTATTATCCTCCTCTGTGCAGAGAGTTGAGATGATGAAATCCAGATGAATCTCATGTGTAATGTAGTGGGAAATAAGATTTGTTCAGTGGATGTGCCTGTGGATGAGCACAGGTTAACACGATCCTAGTGGCTGAGCACTAGTGAGTGTGGTTCTCCTATGAGACGCAGTGAGATAGAGATATGTACATCCCTATGGATGTGCCTCTAGTGGCTGAGCACTAGTGGGTGTATGAAATCCCTTGCTATATTGTTCAAGAGTTAGACTTGCCTATAACCCTAATTGTAATGTAAAGGGTACAGGTCGGCCCCACCTTAATGTAATTGATAATTAATGTAAAAGATAATTAATATGGTTACTATTAATTATATTGTGAGTTAGAGAGGTCGGCCTTGTTAGTAGACACTTTTGTTGACAGGTCAAGTCTAATATAAGTAAAGGTAGATTCCCCATTGATGAATCATATCTTTTGTGTGAGTTTGGAAATTTCGGCAAGTACATCTTCTTGGGAAAAGTTCGCACCTCTCTTTGGTGCTAGTCTTCTAGGGTTTGAAAGCACCCTCTTGTGTGCTAGTTTTTCTTGGTGGTGAAGGTCTTTCTCTTGAAGAATATAGCAAAGGATTTGGCTAGGTTTTCTTCCCTTTTTGAGAAGGGTTTCCCAGGATACTTGTGTTCTTGTGCACGGTGTTTCTTCTTGTGATCTTGGTTGCTGCAACATAATTGTTTATGGTTTAAGTTAAATGATAAAAAATGAATGAACTTCATTCTTAAACCTTGCTCATTTAAAAATCAATAGAGTTCCCATCAACTCCTCCAAAACCTAAAAAAATACCTTTTGTAAATCGACCATAATTTTTGACGCAACTGTCTATTTCTTGCATTCTTTATATTGTTGGAAAGTTCTTTCCGAGATATACAACTTCCTTGTTAGACATTTTAAGAAATTTCTAAGAAATGGACTTCTTTTTTCAGAATCAAGATTTGAAACCTTGTTAACAACCCTAGGATAACACAACACCTCAACTATGAGCAGAGGAACCACAAAGCGTACTAAGGGAATTTTGCGTGAAACTTCAATTAGTTAATGCTTCAAGTTTATGATTTTGGATGCTTGTTTATAATATTTTTCCTCTAATATCACTCATTTTCACATGTTGAACATTGTTGGGTATCGATGTCGAGAGGAAAACACAGTCTTATAATGCGATCTACAACCAAAGAAAATAGAACAGTAAAACAATATCAATTTTTCCAGCAACAGAAAGTAGTGAGGGGAACCAAGCTCGAATGATAGAAGAATGACTATGAATCCTACGATGACCGATGCCCCTAATGAGCAAGCCAATCATTACGGCAGACAAGGTGCACCACGACCAAAATCCATGATGGCCCACGAGTGCTAGAGTAAAAATTCGAAATGCAATTGATGTCTTCTCCCTCTCATCATTACAAAAGGAATAAAGGAAAAAGTTGGGAAATGAAAGGTCACTAGGGTAGGAAGAAGGCCAAGGGTCACATTGACCTACAATAAATACTAGAATTGTATCCAAGAGAAGGGATTTTTGGCTCTTCAAACATTGTACACTTCTGAACTATTTTGGGAATATAGTGTTAACTAAAATTGGAGAGATTTCCTTAGAGTTTTCATGTACTATTGCTAAAACTATTAATACAGAGAATCTCTGAGGGCCAACTTTTGATAGAGAGAAGGGCTCACATGTGTTGTTGTTTTGTTGTGAACTATTTCAAGAATAATGTTTGTTGTTCACATGGGTTGTAAGAGCATGTTTGTTTATGGACTATTCTGACACAATATATGTTTCCTTTCAATTTTGTTACTCTTTCTTATATTGCATGTCCTGAGCGAATGTGTTGTGAATGTATGCAAAAATGTGACTTAGACTTTTTTGGTTATAGACTTGTATGCATGTGTTTCTAATTGTGCTCCTTCATGACAACTATTTGATTAGGGTTTATGCATAGTTTAGTTTCATTACAACTCATTATGTTACTATAGTTCACTCTTAGCTAGGATAAGATAGATTAGAAATATATTAGACTTGCATTTACATAGTCTTCATCTAGATCTTATGTTTGCATAACCATCCATCACTCACTTTCATTGGTGGACCGAGCTGCAATTGGTAAAACCAAACCAACAATGGTTGTCGGGCCATAATTTGGATGGGTTCCCTATTCCAAACTATGAGAGGTCTAATTGGGACTTCTTACCGGGGAGAACCCCTTACTATTGTCGGATGAATTTAGAATCGTCAACATATTACTAAAGTAAGAACTAATTCTCATGAGTTGCATAGTGAAACTAGACGTTGGAAAATTCCCAAAACACCATAGCATGAAAGAATCTATCACCTTTGTGACACCCAAAGGGTTGAAGATGAAAATCACGTTCTCTTGAGTGTCGACGTATACCCATATTAGATCCCAATTTCAAAATGTTTTTCACAATACTGACCTTCCTAACCTTCTAAGTCATCAAAACTATAGTGATCTTGGAACACTTCTCCTAATGCTTTTTGAGAATCGAAGTTACATGCTAAATAAATCCAAGTAATCTCTTACGTTTCTTAAGGTCCAATAAACCAATCTTGGTCTCAGTGGACATTAACCTTCATCATCATCATAATATTATGTTTTTTGTGTTTATATATTATATTAGTATATGCAAGAAAATAAATTAAACATGGGAAAAGAATGAGAGATATGTAGTGATAAAATTTGAAGGGCTACTCTTAATTTTATGTTTAAGGGTATATATTCATCCAACCTTTTCATAATGAAAATTTGCAAAAATAATGGTATTCCAATTGATAAGAGTAATCTAGTATACATTGAATGCCCTCAACCAGTTCATGTGTGAGCCGAAACATATTCATATGGTTGTTTCCAAACATATTTTCAGATATTGCTTGGAGGTGCAATGCTTCATGGATATACAGATTTGGATTGGATGGACAGTACAGTGCACCAGAAGAGTACTTCCAAATATTGTTTTAGTTTGGGTTCATCTATGATCTCCTGGTCTAGTAGGAAACAAGGCTCCATAGCCCAGAGCATAGCAGAGGAAGAATACATTGTTGCAAATGTTGTTAGTAGAGAAGCAATGTGGTTCAGAAAGCTACTCTCACATTTGTTCAGTGTTGAGTTGGAACCCACAATAATCCACTGTGATAACCAGAGCTCTCTGTGATTCCTATGTTTTCATGCCAGAACAAAACACATTGATATGAGATATCACTATGTTCGAGACATAGTGCAGAAGAACGTTCTTAGTATTCAATATATTCTGATGGCAGAACAAACCATAGATATTTTGACCAAGCCACTGTCATTGACAAAGTATGTGTACTTTCGACACCTCCTTGGTGTTGCTGAGAATGCCTCTCTTGCTGAGAGGGAGTGTTGAAATTAGTGCATTTGCAAGAGCCATTATCTAGAGGATAGCTAAGACCCTAGCTGAGATCTAGGGCCCCCAGTGCACTCCTGGGGTTTCTTTGTTTGGAACCAAGTATTTAGAGCCATGGAAAAAGACCCTAGTGAGGGCCCTCGATATATTGTTGGGGTTCTTGGTCAAGGACCAAATAGTAAGTCCCTAGATGTGTTATAGGGCCCCTGGATATGTTCCAGGGAATCCTTTCTCAATTCTTGGATTGATCCTTGGATGCGTTCCTTGGTGGTTGATGATATAAGTCCCTAGATGTGTTCTAGGGCCCCTGGATGTGTTCCAGGGAATCCTTGCTTGGTGCTTGGATTGATTCTTGGATGTGTTCCTTGGTGGTTAATGATGTAAGTCCCAAGATGTTTTCTAGGGCCCCTAAATGTGTTCGAGGGAATCCTTGATTAAATGCTTGGGTTGATCCTTGGTCCTATACCTTGGTGGATGAAAGACCCTATATGTGTTATAGGGCCCCCATATGTGTTCTGGGGTACTCAAGTCTTGGACCAGGTAGTTCTTGGTTGTGTACCAAGATGTGATGATGTGTGATCTTATTCCTCTCTCCCAGGATGGTCCATGAGACCTAGGAGCAACCACGAAGATGGAAATGAACACATCATGGATGTTTCCCCCTATGCAGTGATGATAAAAGTTTACAAGCCATCATGAGACTTATGTGGACATGTTTTACCATTGAAGAGGAACCCCTTGACCTTGTTTTGTAGTCCCCCCTTTCTTTCTTTTTTTTCCTCCTTGTTTAATGTAGTGTTGGGGTTTTATAAGTCACTTTGACTTATTTGACTTTTAATTAATATTTTTATTAATTAAAAATATTAATTAATTATTAATTATCTTTTATTTTATTTTTTATTTTTTCTAGGGTTTGACTTAATCCTAAAGATAGGGTTAAAATAGAAAACCCTAACCTACCCACCTAAGCTATAAATAAGAACCTACCCCTCTCTCATTCATACACTCTCCTATCTCTTCCTAGTTTGAACTTGTCATGACTACCTCAGATTGTTTTTATTATTTGTGGTACAACTTTCCTAGTGGATTTTCTTTTTTAGTTTTGAGGTATTGGTTCGACAGTTTTTCAGTTTAGTCTTAGCTTGCTGGTTGGGAGATACTACAGATATTCTCCTTGGTTGTATGTGTATGTCGTGGACCTTTTATTTACTATTGTGGGTCTTCTCTTGACAGCCGCAGACCTTCCTGTGATTACTACAGACCTCTCCTTGGTTGAGTGTTGGAGCTGCGGACCCTTCCTTGACTATATGTGTATGTCGTGGACCTTCTGTGTGTGTTGTGGCCTCTTCATTTGCTGCTACTGTGTGTTGTGAGGGTACAGTGGCCTCCCATATCCTTGCTGCCACTATGTATAAGGTGTCAATGCCTTCTAGGCAGCCTTTGGCTCCTCCTCCTTTGTTTGTCGGTGCATTCCCTCTTGAAGGGCTTTTCTTTGTTGTCCCTTTTGCTGGTGCATTCCCTCTTGAAGGGTTTTTCTCTCCTGTCTCTATTTTGTTGGTACCTTCTTTGGCTTGAAGGGTTTTGTTGTTGTAGTGTACTACAATTCAGTTTTGAACAGTTTGTTGTGGGTGTTTGCATCAACTCTGTATGTGGTCCTCCTTGGCAAAACAATCTACCTAATATCATGATAGATGATGATAACCCTTGAGTTTGATCCATGAATTTAAGATAATTTCTGAGCATATTAAAGGGGAAAACATCTACATGTGAAAGGTACATCCCTCATTGGCAAGAGGTAAGTTAAGATTTGTTTTGTTTGAAATCTGCATTCAGAAAAATTGTTTTCATATGCTCAGATCTAACCTTCTATATTTAATCTACATCAATTAAATGTTTTAAGTGTTGATCTATATTTGTATTAGTGCACAGATTTGAAAAGATATTATTGTTTTCTATTTTCCCCTAAAATATAACAGGCATTGACTCCCACGCAAATGAAGAGGGCTATTTCAAAGCCTGGAAAAATGAATACTTTATCCATTAATGGAGCAAACATTAGTGATACTAAAATGTCCATCTTGGAAGGTGGAAAGGTTTCATAAATATCCTCATCTATGTGTGATTTCTAAAGAGTAACAAGTAGTAGAGTAGTGCTTTTGTTGGAAGGTTCCACTAACAAGGCATTGAGAAAATCTGATTTTGGATACATGCCTACCATATCATACAAGACAATAAGAATATTAACAAAGTGAGACCGGAGATGGTTGGATCCTGCAATCACAATTATTTTGTTGTCAAAGGCACATATGTCCCAGATCTTTAGGGATGGTCACAAGAACTCTCGGGCAGCTAAGGAAAATTGCACAATGATTTAAGTTGAGTATGCACACAACATGACAACAATACGAAAACCTAGCCTAGGCTCAGTTATTGCAATGATCACTTGCACGAAGAGCTTATAAGAATGCACAACAACATGATCACTCGATGAAGTTCATAACTTAGACCCAACTTACACCAACGAGGTTTATAACTCGGTCTTTGATTCACATCGGAGGAGTTCATTCAAACTCCTCCAATGCACATCAGAAGAGTTCGTTCAAACTCTTCTGATGAAAATTAGAAGATTTCATTCAAAATCCTTTGATTTTAACTCCTCCTATGCAAATCAGAGGAGTTCCCATCAACTCCTCCGATGCAAATTGGAGGAGTTCCCATCAACTCCTCCAAAACCTAAAAAAATACCTTTTGTAAATCGACCGTAACTTTTGACATGGGTGTCTATTTCGTGCATTCTTTATATCATTGGAAAGGTCTTTCCGAGATATAAAACTTCCTTGTTAGACATTTTACCAAATTTCTAACCAATGGTCTTTTATTTTTCAGGATCAAGATCTAACACCTTGTTAGCAACCCCAGGAGAACACAACACCTCAACTACGAGCAGAGGAACCACAAATCGTACTCATGGAAGTTTGCGTGAAACTTCAATTAGTTAATGCTTCAATTTTATGAGCTTGGATGCTTGCTTATAATATTTTTCCTCTAATATCACTCATTGTCACATGTTGAACATTGATAGGTATCGATGTCGAGAGGAAGACGTAGTCTTGTAATGCGATCTACGACCAAAGAAAATAGAACAGTAAAATGATATCAATTTTTCTAGCAATGGAAAGTAGTGAGGGGAACCAAGCTCGAATGATCGAAGAATGAGTATGAACCCTATGACAACCGATGCCCCTAATGAACAAGCCAATCATTACGGTGGACAAGGTGCACCACGACCAAAATCCATGACGACCCACGAGCACTAGAGGAAAAATTTGAAATGCAATTGATGTCTTCTCCCTCTCATCATTACAAAAGGAATAAAGGAAAAGGTTCAGAAATGAAAGGTCACTAGGGTAGGTAGAAGGCCAAGGGTCACATTGACCTACAACAAATACTAGAATTGTATCCAAGAGAAGGGATTTTTGGCTCTTCAAACATTGTACACTTCTGAACTATTTTGGGAATATATTGTCTACTAAAATTGGAGAGATTTCCTTAGAGTTTTCATGTACTATTGCTAAAACTGTTAATATAGAGAATACCTCAGGGCCAATTTTTTATAGAGAGAAGGACTCACATGTGTTGTTGTTTTGTTGTGAACTATTTCAAGCAAAATGTTTGTTGTTCACATGGGTTTTAAGAGCATGTTTGTTTATGGACTATTCTAATACAATATATGTTTCCTTTCAGTTTTGTTACTCTTTCTTATATTACATGTCCTGAGCGAATGAGTTGTGAATGTATGCATAAATGTGACTTAGAATTTTCGGTTATAGACTTGTATGCATGTGTTTCTAATTGTGCTCCTTCATGACAACTATCTGATTGGGGTTTATGCATAGTTTAGTTTCATTACAACTCATTATGTTACTATAGTTCTCTCTTAGCTAGGATATGATAGATTAGAAATAGATTAGACTTGCATTTACATAGTCTTCATCTACATCTTCTGTTTGCATAACCATCCATCACTCACTTTCATTGGTGGACCGAGCCGCAACTAGTAGAACCAAACTAGCTATGGTTGTCGGGCCCTAGTTCAGATGGGTTCCTTATTCCAAACTATGAGAGGTCTAATTGGGACTTCTTTCTAGGGAGAACCCCTTACTGTTGTCGGGCGAATTTAGACCCATTAACATATTGCTAAAGTAATATCTAATTCTCATGAGCTGCATAGTGAAACTGGACGTTGGAAAATTCCCAAAACACCATAGAATAAAAGAATCTGTCAACTTTGTGACACCCAAAAGGTTGAATATGAAAATCACTTTCTCCTAGAGTGCCCTACGTATGCCCATATTAGATCCCAATTTCAAAAAAAAATTCACAATACCGACCTTCCTAACCTTCTAAGTCATCAAAACTATAGTGATCTTGGAACGCTTCTCCTAATGCTTTTTGAGCATCGAAGTAACATTCTAAATAAATCCAAGTAATCTCTTACCTTTCTTAAGGTCCAATAGACCAATCTTGGTCTCAGTGGACATTAACCTTCATAATCATCATAATATTATGTTTTCTGTGTTTATATATTATATTAGTATACACAAGAAAATAAATTAAACATGGGAAAAGAATGAGAGATATGTAGTGATAAAATTTGAAGGGATACTCTTAATTTCAAGTTTAAGGGTATATATTCATTCAACCTTTTCATAATGAAAATTTGCAAAAATAATGGTATTCCAATTTACAAGAGTAAACTAGTCTACATTTCATTAAAATATATTTCTAAAAAAACATTGCCCTTCCAATTTTTTAAACATTAAAAATTAAGTAACCAAAAAATGAATAAATTATAATTTTAAAGAAACCAATAATAAGCATACATTTTTAATTTAAAATGTAACATTTTGATGAGTTATATGTAGATTAAAAATAAAAATAAAAATCATAAATAATGAGTCACTATTGTTTTCTTCATAATTTAAAGTGTTAAAAGTGGCAATATAAAGCTTCATACAAAATGTGAGAATCAAACATTTTTTTGGACACCCATATAAGAGGTGATTTGTTCCATGTATCCACATGATACGTGAGAAGTAAAGACTACATCTTGGATTCATATCTTAAGCATACCATGTTTAACAATTGAATGTGATGTCCTTTAAAGTGCTAAACATATTTGTAATATTCATTATAGATTTGATTAGAAAATAAGAAATTGTTTTAAACTTTGAGGCCATTGTTGAGGGGTGACAATTCTATTAAAACAATATAAGAGCCATGAAAAGAGACTACTTTATTAATAGACCTCTAGGAACATGAAAATTTAACATGATTGCACCCATTGCTTATTGTTTAGGCTAAGATGTCTATGATTTGGAGCTTCCTGAGGTCCATATAAGAATAGAGTTAAATGTCATTATTCATCAAGACCACCAAGTATGTTTTCTTATGTGGATATTGATTGTTCACTTTCTTTCTAAAACCATGCAAAAATGCATGCTAGAGTAGATTGTGTTTTTATTAAACTGAGACTGGGAGATATTTGTATTAGTAAGTGGCCAAAAATGGCAAAACATTATAAAGATAATAGGTCCGATGTTTCGAAAAAGTATTCACCTGCATCATTGTAATTCCCCCCTATCATATAATCCTTTCATTCATAATGTAGTTATAAAAGTGTTGATAAGACTAGTATAAAGTATGTAAAAAAAAATCAAAATACATATGGACTTGTGATAGATATGAGAAATTTATTATTTATATTTTCCTCTGGTTGAGTGGTAATCCGACACTTTCCTTTTGGCTCATTGAATCGTTTTCCAACGTCTTCTTCTTTGTATCTATCATTTGCATGTCCTTTGTAATGTCCCTTTCCAAATCATTACTCTAGGATATTGTCGTAATAGAGTAAGTGATTCCCATAGGCTATAGTCCGTGAAAGAAAAGGGAATTAATTAATTATTTGATGCCATTAGGGAGAAAAATAAATCTTTTTAAAAGTGACATTGAGTAATTAAGTGAAAAGGTATTTTAAGTGACTTTGATCTAATAAAGTCACTTTACTTTATTAAAAGGGTAAATGGTTCAGCAAAAGGGTGAACGAGGAAATAAAAGAGGAATGAGGGTGCTCTCTCTCATTATACATTTTTATTTTCTAAAAATGAATTGGAGAGAGCTCTTGTAGCTTTGGATCTTGGGATGAAAAACCCCAGAGAAAGATTGGGTTGGGTGGTGAGATTATCCACCCTAGCTTATCGTGGAGGAAAGATCACTCATATATTTCATTGTGATTGAGTTTCTCATTTCGTCAACTGATTTTTATCATTTTGTGGTTGAGTTTTCTTGTATGAGGGTTGAGTTCTCTTAAGGAGGTCGAGTTCTTATTAAGTAGGGTGGAACCTTTTTTATCGGGCCAAGTTCTAGTTTTAGAGAGGTTGAACTCTCTTTCTTAGTGGATTTTAGACTTGTTGGGGCCGAGTTTATACTTGATGGAGAGAGTTTATACTTGATGGAGCGAGTTTATACTTGTTGGGGCCGATTTATACTTGTCGAGGTCGATTCATACCTATTGGGGTGAATATTATCTATGTTGGGCCGAGTTTAGTTGCGGAGGAGTCATTTTACCTCAAGGGAAGCTGAATATTCATTGGCATCGCATCAAAATTCTGAGTGTAAGGGACCTTTCTAACAACAAAATTGTGGGACTTTCCAGTTGTTTTTATAGCCTCAATCTCACCTCCATCACCAACCAAGTTTATCATATATTGCCATTATTTATGTAGACAAAATTGTGAGTTATTTTTTGGATGTATTAGTTCAGATGTAAGAGTTAATTAAGCAATCAGAATTGTTCTATATATTGCTATTTGGTGAAGTTTTTGCTATTCTAGTTATTGTTGTCCTATTTTATGTGCCAAATACATTTCAAAGGGCTACAAATTGTTTGTAAGAACTTCTACACCAACAAACACATAAAAACACTACTACAACAAAATGTTTGATAGAATACCACAACCACATAATCACATAAATACAAACAACAATCCACAAAAAATTGTAGTAGCAATAGGGTGGTTTACTACATCCTGATGTCTATTGAGTCATGGTATTTGAAGTGTAGTCTTCTCTTGTGTATTGGACATACCACTTTATCTTGTAGCGTTCCATTTTAATATTGGGAAATGTTTTCCAATGTGCTTCAAGGATACCCATTATCTTGATATACTGATCTTGATGTTGCATTTCTAGGTTATGGAGAAATTCTGAGAGGGTTCTTAGTGAAATGCCATTGCTTTATAAGATTTATTCATTCCTTTGTAGTTTCCTGTGAATACCTTCAAGTCCTCTTGATTTCATGTTTCTTCAAAACTAGAAATGGGAACTATATACCCCATTGAATCCTTTATATATGTGTATGTCCAGAGAGGAACTGAGTGTCACCTTGTGAAGAATGAGGGGACTAAGAAGAGGTGCAAAGAGGAGAGGCCTCCAACTCCAAATTATTTTAGCGAAGCAAGAGACCTAGTGTTTAAAAGAGGTTCAGACACAAATTGTATAGACAAGATCACCTTCAGGCCAAAGGACATCCACATACTTACCCTATCCCATGTCGACCAGAAAATACAACCAACAACTCAAAGTGTAACAACATCTTTCCCATGAAAATAAATAAAAGATAGACTAAGCAGAGGGGCTGAAAGGTGATTTCTTTGAATTCTCCCACCATAGGTTTGACCTTCCCCATAGGGATACAACCAAATTGAGATGTGAATCTATGAGGATAAAAAAAAAGTTACAGAGCCACCAAACCTAGGTTATGTCATCATAACACGAATCCTGAATTTTAATATAGTTTGGGCTTTTAGAGAAAATTCTCCATTAAGCCACGAAACAAAATTACCACAACTTGGGTTACCATGCAAAGACACCTCACAAGTCGATGTGCCAAAACTACAAACTTGACAATAAATAACAATACACACAAAGGGAAAGGACTTCCCAAACTCCTCCTTCCACCAAAAGGCCTAGCCCCAAGCCAAAGAAGATAAAAGGAACTAATAGAGGACTAAATTGAGAATGCTAGAGGGAACAATCTAGAAAATTTGGTATTAACTTGGGTCTCTGGTTTCTGAAGCTCTTTGGTCGAGGGAGTAGATTGTGTCACAATTCTCCAATATTCTCTCCCGAGTGATAACCAGGAAAGGGAAGATTTGCGCTCCAAGAGATCCTCCAATGCTTAGATATTTCTAGTCTTTGAATGGGCTTGTCCCACCTTCCCAACGAGGAGTGAATGCAGTGGGAATAAATAGTGAATTCTCCATTAATTGGCTCATGTCGCTCTGGGTGGGATGAGGTTGTGAATATATAATTCACCCACTTGATTCATGTGTTCCTTTAATGCAATCCTTGTGATATAGACATGCCATGTTTGGTGGATATTGGTAGATATTTTAAACTTAGGGGATGAAGAAATTGTTAACCCCCCCATTTTTCTTCAAAGTTCCTTGAGACAAGCCCAAGGCTTCTCTATCCAGAGTGTCCTCCCTGGCATTATTTTCTCATAAGACATGATAAAGAAAGTGTTTGTTCATCTTCTGAGTGAGTATTGTTACTCTAGCAAGAATTGAAGCCAATGAAAATCCTTTAGGGTTTCCTTGAATAGTAGGGACTTGATGATGATCCATGAGTCTTTGATGATTTCCAATTCATTTATCCCCAATCTGATGTCAATGGAAATGCGTTGAAGAAGGGCGTAAGACTCCACTTGATTATTTGTCATAGTTTCTATCCCCCAAGCATAGGCATAAACTTTATTTCCCTTAGGGTCATAGATGACCCTTCTTGCTCATGTCACCCCGCTAGAGTAGATATTACAGTGTAATCTCTAATTCATAAATTTGATGATAAAAAAAATTATGATCAACTCTCCATAGCTTACTTAAGAACACTTGTGCATCAAAAAATGTTGCTACAAGAATTAATTCTACAAATGATACATCTCATAGATCTTGGTGTGAGGCACAAGGTAAGTGAGCTATGGGGTATTCTCAAAATATTTGACATAAGTGAAGTATCATCAAGCTAATATCAATGTTTCTAGAAGCAATAAGAATAAATTGAAAGAGTATGATAGATAAATATACCTAGAATCAAGCAAAGGGGAATGATAAAACTAGGGAAAAAGAAGTGTCACTTTAATGTTGTAGACAATTGAATGAATTGAATCACAATCACATTTCTCCCTATTGTAATCCCAATTTTAGGTTTTATGATGTTGACAAGGTTCATTTTGTGTAGGTCACATCTAAATTTAATCAAGAACATACAAGTTAGAAAATTTCCCTGATCTTAATAGAGGTTTTATCCAAACAAAATCTAAATCACACTTTTGTGTGAAACAAAGCAAGCCTACGCATTATATTTACAATGATCTTGACCAAACCTATAAAACAATTATGGATTGTTCAAAGATTTACATTCAAGTTTTAAATATGAGTTTTGTTACCACTAAGTATCTATTACAATAATGAGGATGCCACGAATTACATACTAAGTTGTTAAGAGGCCATCATCAAATGTGCTCAAATAATAATCAAATATTAGATATAGATGTTTCTTTTTCCAAGTAACATGTCTTGAGGAAAACCCCCGAACACTTCCCCTCATTTCAAGGGTATGTATAGTAAACCCTATATTCTTCAGGGAACAAGGCGAGGTCAACAATAGGGCTCGAATCCATTACAACAATATACTCATTAAGAGCTTAACATGTCACTCAAAGGCATTGAGTCTAGGTGGGGAGGATAACACTTCTCCTCTCAACCACCCTAGCTAGACCCAAATGACATACCAATGTTATAACCACATCATGGCCGATAACGTATAGACACATAATATTACCAATGCAACCAAATAACTATGAACCAACATGTTAGATACCTTTATAGAGATAAAATATGTGAACATGAAGAAGTAGAGATGACTTCATTTCCTTGGAGCCAGTCAATGTTTATTATTTTCTCTTCATAACTGTCATTAAGATGCATATTTGCAATTAATATTACTAATGAGTTTCCAATGGCATTACAATTTACACTCATAGTCCATGACTAACTATTTTGGTGTTTTACAAAGCCAACAATGGAAGAAAATATAACAAATTGAATGACATTATGACTAGGGTGAAATCCAAACACATTAAGTATGGATAATGTGTTAGGGTATTGTTATCACACAAATTCACACTTGTTGAGATACAGTCTGAAAGCTCAAGTGCAATCCTACATAACTGAGAGGGAAGGCCACTGCCACCTCACCTATCCTCTTTCACTTCAGTCCAACTCCCCTTCAATTCAAGGGGATTTCCCTAGATTAAGATTGTTAGGAATTGGGGCAAGGAAGTTCAATGTGGAGAGTGAAGTCTAGGAAAAATGATTTTGGGTAGCTTTAGAGTGTTAAAGAAAAATAATTGGAGGTATGAAGGTCAATGTATTTTCATTGGGAAATGGAATCAAGCAGGAAACACCTAGAGGTTGAACTAATTGAAGTAAGAAGGATTAGGCCTAAACCCTAAGGTGCAAGCACTTTTGGGCCTTAGGTTCTAGACTTTTGAAGAAAATGGTTGCTAGGGTGCAAATGCTCTTGGGACCTTGGTGTTTCTTTCTTTCTTCTTATTTGAATTAGGTCAAGGATCAAAGGCTAGGGTTAAAACCCTAAAGTGCAATCACTTTTGGGCCTTAGGATTTTAACCCTAGAAAAGAAAATTTTCACAAACTTGGACAATAAATACTTTATGAAGGAGAGAAACACTTATATCTCCTTCCTAAGGTTTCAACAAGACAAAGAAACTTGCAACAAGATAGCAATTAACACCTTTAACATTAGCAAGAGACAAGAAATTGCAGCAAATTGCTTACTCATTCCAAGTAGCTAGACCATTCAAACCCTAGTTGCAAAAAATAACCATCCAAGAAAGGAAACCATCCACAAAAATCCTTCTCCAACAATAGCGCATGATTTAAGAGAGTAAGAAAATTTTAGAAATTTCATACATCTTGAGGGACAAATCTGATGATAAAAAATGAGTGAAGTGCCTCTCTATTTATGGGGAAAGGCTCAACTTCCTCCTACATTATAACAATAATTTTTTAGCCTAAATTCCCCTAATCTAGCCTATGGAGGGGAAAAATGCCCTCTACAACAATTAAATAATCTAAAATAATACAACTTGGGGGAATTTATGCCAGATGTACAAAATCTAGGGGCATAATCCCTCAATAGTGCCCATTTCTTCCACGAATGAGGGAAATAGGGTTTTTGGTGCAACGTCCAACCTCCAAATGCCCTTCAAACGTGGTCATGAAGGCTCCAATGATGTGAAAATACTCTATCAAGAGGGGTCAAACCTGCTTTTTCCACTGAGATTCAATTTAAATTTGCAACAATTTCAAGTCATTCCTAATCTAGGGATCTGTATTAGGTCATCCCAGTTATCATCAATTATTCATCAAAAGGTTTCTTGCACGTGGTGTGTGTGTTACTAAACATAAACGAGGAACCCATATTATCAATTCCTCTGTAATTTCCACAGTTCCCATGGGCAGTCCGTCAAATTCTACAACATTTTCCTGGGTTTATAACACATTGGCCCATAGACCTTTCACTAAAACAAAATAATGTGTCCCTCTTTCATAGCCAAGATAGGAAGGTCCGGTTTATACTTTGCTAATTATGGATTGTTTTCAAACCAATTTTGGATATGCTTGACTGTTGGAATAACTGATATTTGGATTGTTGTTACAGGTGAGTCCATGGTGGATAAATATGCCCAAACGCCCATGGAAAACGTGCTTAGAATGGCTATAAATGTTTTGAATTGACCTACCCTAATTTCAACTAAATACCAGATGAAAGAAAACCACCAGATCTACCAAAATTCCAACTCTAGTTTGCACTTTTGTTTTTGACCCCGATACTGCAGAGAATATGTTTTTTTATCTGTATAAATAACATCCTGTGTATTTTCCTATTCCTTATGTAATACATCATGTGTTGTCTCAAATTCTCGGAGAGCACTTTCACTTCAGATTTCTCCAAAATTATGAGTATCCAATCCACTATTAATCCTCTGGAAAAATGTTGCTTCCAAATGGCTCTCCTGTAATTGCTACCGTGTGAGAATCACTTCTCTTTCCACCAGGGGTACCACTCTCCATGCATTTCTTTACATATCCTGAGCAAATCTAGTAGTATTCAAAACAAGGTCATGAGAGATCGTTGCAAACATTAGCATTGAAGAAACAACTTTGGTGCTCAATAAAGATTGGTATGTATATTATTTGAGACACCAATGGAAATAAGAGATATAAATGGTAAATCTCTAGGATTTATCATCCACCAAAGTATTGCAATACAATATGCACAATCTGGTTTTCTTTGATATATCTGCTATCCCCAGTATCTGCAATCAAGAAACCATATGCAATTTCATTGAGTGACAACTATCAAATGACCTCAACATGTCATCATGTTACACATAACATATAGATGTTTGTAGTTCACATATAACCCTTCAAAGAGTATCAAGAATAAGCACCCTGAGAACCTCAATTCCAAACACTTCATACATATAGACAATGATGGGGTTCCAATTTTCTTTGCCACAGATGATTTCCCTCAACCCAGGAATAACATGAGCAACATTCTTGGTGCTAACACTATCATAATGGAGAGTACTCGGTGTCACCATGAGTAACTTTATTATCCCTTTAAAATAACTCTAGGGAACCCCTATGGTTACCCAACGAAATTGTGTGTAACATCTAGCTCCTACTTGGGGACGAGTGCTCTTTTCGAGAGCACTTGAGAAACCCACAATCTCACCATAACTTCAACTCACCTAAAGTAAAATTTGTGACCCGGTGCAACCATCTCATGATTTTGTCACCATAATGACCCTTTCCTTTGTGCTTGATCGTCATAGAAAACAGGGAAACATTGAAATTTGAGTGATGATAGATTGACTTTTCTGTCACTATGGAGTTGGACACAAATCCATTCTTCCCTTTTATCCATTGATTGGATGGTTTGGCATCCCCACATATCTTTGATATATATCTAGCTAAACCTTCCTTATGCAATTGGGAAATGGTGTCTTTCTTCACAGTGTCCTCATCACATGAGATCTTAATAACCCAAACAACCTCTCCGATGCAAACTTCACCTGCAACTATATGAATTGATTGAACTATCAAGATGGATTTTGCAAATTTCCCTTTAGTTCATCATTTCTGGGAACAATCACCCAACAAACTCCCACAACCTCCAAATTTGCAATGGATTTCATGGTAGTTAGAATAATTTTAGCAGCATTCAGACTGTCATATGGATTCCAAGACTCAAAATCAACAACCTGAGTAGTATGATACCATGTGTGTCTCATGCCCCCTTCTATTCCCTGTAATATTATGCTTTCCCAATCTTCTAGTTTCTTGCTAGGGTCTAAGAAAGAAAGGCCATTGAAACCTCCAATATGTGCACCAATGACTCCAATGCTATTGATCATACCCTTTACCATCCGAAAAGGAATACTTTTTAGAGTCTTGAGCATTAAATTGGCCAAATTCTTCTTTGTTGACAAGTCGAACCATAAGGAGAGGAATCCAAATACCACACCAGTGATAGAAAAATGATGATAATACCTCAATGCCAACATCAAAGGGAATCCTCATCATCCCTGATATCATTTTGTCCAATTTCAAAATATAGGTTGGGGTTGGTAGCAACACCATTACATTCATATTCAAGGATGTTAAGGCTGCCATCAAATTGATTTCCTACCATAGGAAACTTGTCATTGTTATCACACGAAGTGTCATTGGGGAAAATCCAACCACAAGCAACAAATGTGAGACACAACTGGGAGTAAGAACCATTGTCACCTTAACAATTACTCCCCTCATTTTATTGATGGATGATTCCACAACAAGGGAGGCTTCCTAGGTGACCTTGGGGGTTGAGGTAGCAAGACAAGGGTTTAGAAAGGGTCCCTCCTTTTTTCACTAGATGAGAGTGCTTAGGGTTTGAAGAGTGATGACTTTGGTGAAGGAAAGAGAGAAGTTGATCAACAACCTGCAAAACCAACGTTAGAAATAGTATCTCAAGACCAAAGATCATGAAAATAAACCCCCAAACACTAAAGGAAACAACAAGAAACCATGCAGTCCCAAAATTTGCAACAGACTATAAATTATATCAGTAAGAAAAAATGTTAACAACTACAATAAATCACCGTCAAAATCAGCATTAAATGATTCCAAATGAAAGCTTGTAAACAATAGACAATATTCCAATGATTAAACCAAAATTTTGATGGTTAAATAGGTTGTAAAGTAAGTGTTATAAACAAGTTTATAACAACCCTAGATGGATGTAGCAAACATTTTCTACAGCAGCAAGTTTCCACCACATAAATCATAAGATAAGTGTGCGAATTTATAGCCCTTAACAAGTATATTAATTTCCAATTCTCATACACAATTTTCTATGGTGAAAATAACAAGCAAACAAGAGAAATAAAGAGCGTTTGCAGCAGCCATAATGGATGTAGCTAATTAGTTATTACAGAAAAAAGAAATGCTCCAATAAATCAAGACGTTTTAGTATGAAAATATAGCTCATAGTATGAGCAATTTATCCAAAAATTTAGGGATCACAAGAGAGCAATTTCCACATTTCTCAATGCAAAATTTTACTTTCTTCAATGCAACTAGTGCCTTGTCTATTGGGTAATGGAGTCATAACATCAAAGATAAGTTAACTGGATAATAATGGAGGACTTGAACCTTGGACCTAAACCCTTATAAACCAAGTCGTACCTCAAAAATTAGTCACCTAGCTTACTAGTTGATGGAAAACTAGGTTTTTAGAACCTAGGGGGATAGACCTGTTAATGTTTAAGCCATTATTATAGATTTTTTCATTTCATTAGATAATAGTAGCATAATACGAGATCACTAAGAAATACACAATCAAAAGAGACACAATATTTATCCTGGGAAACCCTCTAGGGGAAGAAAACCCAGCAAAACTTCCTTAATATAGATAGCTAATACAATGCCAAGATATCTCTTAAACTAATACAAAAAGTTCTCTCCCAGATATGCACCACTCTCTCTCTCCTTCTTCTCCAACAATAGATCTGAACTTGTCTCTCAAATGAGCAAGTGTGTTGTTAGCCTCCTTATTTATACAAGTCTGGCACGTGTGAAGTTTCTCTTCACTGGCAGGGCCGACTTCTCAAACTGGGTGGGTAAACCCACCTTTATTATATTTCAGGGTCTCTTTAATATCTTTTGGGGACGAATTCTTATTCTGCCTATTACAATTGTCTTTTGAACAATCCGCAAAAGGGGATTTGGTCCTATTACAATAACCGACATGATCAATCCTCAATGGGGATTGATCCAATGAATAATATATCAAATAATAATAAGAATACTCTTTGCAGTTACATTATTTCAACACTCCCCCTTAACAAGAAGGGTATTCTTCAGCAGCAACATGTGAGAGAGAGAGGACAACATCATCAACAACATCAAGTGGGTGAGAGGAAAACATCATCAATATCATCTTGGAACACTGATTGGCGTATCTATAAATCATCGAAAGTTTTCTTCATCGACAACATCGTCATTCTCAAGGAATGCCATCATCATCTTCATTAATATGTATTAGTATAAAAACTGATACATCATCATCATCACAACACAAGGCTGGCTCATCATAATACAAGACTGGCTTTATGTCACAACTATCAAGCTGGAAGCTCAGTACTTGTCTCATCTCAATATCTTTCTTTACATCACAACACTCAATCTGGAAGCAAGACACTAGATTATCTTTACGTCACAACTATCAAGCTGGAAGCACAGTACTAGTCTCATCTCATCATCTTTCTTTATGTCACAACACTTAAGCTGGAAGAAAGATACTCGTCCTGCTTTACGTCACAACCATCCGATCGAAAGCAGGATACTAGACTGGATTTACATCACAACTATCTAGCCGGAAGCTCAGTGTTAGTCTCATCATATCATCTTGCTTTACGTTTGACAACTAGGTCAGAAGAAAGGAACATCTCATCTTTCTTTACGTCTAACAACTGGGTCAGAAGCAAGGAACATCTCATCTTGCTTTATGTCTGACAACTGGGTCAGAAGAAAGGAACATCTCATCTTGCTTTATGTCTGAAAACTGGTTCAGAAGCAAGGAACATCTCATCTTGCTTTACATCTGACAACTAGGTCAGAAGTAAGGAACATCTCATCTTGCTTTACGTCTGACAACTAGGTCAGAAGCAAGGAACATCTCATCTTGCTTTACATCTAACAACTGGGTTAGAAGAAAGGAACACATCTCATCTTGCTTTACGTCTAACAACTGGGTCAGAAGCAAGGTACACGTCCTACTTTACGTCACAACCACAAGGTCGGAAGTAGGGAATATCTCATCACAACAACTACTCCCCCTTTCGAGGAAGGTCCTTTCAGACTATGTCAAGCTTATCTCGGAAGTACTCAAACTTCACATGAGATAGGGGCTTGGTCAACACATCAGCAACCTGTTCATCCATGCTAATGTACTGGAGATTTAAGGCTCCTCTCTGTACCATGTCACATATGTAATGATAACGGATCTCTATGTGCTTCGGCCTATCGTGGAATACAGGATTCTCTGTCATTTTTATGCAGCTCTGGTTGTCACATAGAATGAAGGTTTCTCTCATCTCTATGTCAAATAGGCTAGTCAACAACTTTCTAAGCCATATAGCTTTGCAGCTGGTAGAAAATGTAGCAATGTATTCTGCTTCCACTATGCTGAGAGAAATACTAGATTGCTTCCTACTCTACCATGAGATCATAGTTGATCCCAAACTGAAACAACATCCTGAAGTGATTTTCCTGTTAGAAACACTTCCTGCCCAATCTGCATCAGTATATCCACTTAATGTGAAATCATGATCTCCATCATAGCTGAGACCATAATCTATTGTACCTTTAAGGTACCTCATCACATGTTTTGCAGCCACTAGGTGAACACGTTTGGGTTCTACCAGATACTGACTCAAGGTGTTCACAGCAAAACAAATGTCTGGTCTAGTGTTCATCAGGTACATCAACGATCCAATAATTTGTCTGTATAGTGTGGCATCAATCAATTCTGATGAAGTATTGACCAACAACTTCAACTTCACTTCCATGGGTGTATTCATGGGCTTGCATTCCAACATGTTGAATCTCTTCAAGATTTCGACCGTCTACTTTCCTTGGTTAAGGAATATCTCCTCATGACTCTGCCATACCTCAAGACCTAAGAAATAATGCATTAGGCCAAGGTCTTTCATTTCAAATTCTGAGGCAAGTCTTTTTTTACATTCAGTCATGAGCTTTTCTTCTCCAATTAAGAATAAGTCATCCACATATAGTAGTAAGATTACCGACTCATTGTTCATGATTTTGAAGTAGAGATTAGAGTCTGCTTTACTCTTGGTAAAGCCTAATCTCGTCAAGAAACTGTCTATATGGCCATACCAAGCTCTAGGAGCTTGCTTCAATCCGTATAAGGATTTATTCAATCTACAAACATGAGACTTCCTGTCTTCAACCTCAAATCCTTGAGGTTTCTCTATATACACTTCCTTTTTGATAACACCATTTAGGAAATTTGTCTTCACATCCATTTGGTACAACTTCCACTTCATCTTAGTGGCAAGAGCTATGATGGTTCTGATCAAAGTGTATCTGGCCACAAGAGTGAATGTCTCTTCATAGTCAATGCCTTCCTTCTGGGAAAATCCATGAGCAACAAAACTTGCTTTATACTTCTCAATACTTCCATCAGCAACATGTTTTATTTTGAAGAGCCATCTGGAGGATACCACATATTTATTATTTGGTTTGGGAACTATTTCCCATACTTTGTTCTTCATTATGGATTGGTATTCCTTTGTCATGGCATCTACCCATTCTTTCCTCTGAATGGCTTCTTCAAAACAGGTAGGCTCCTCTTCTAGGAGATCACACATCAAAGTTGTATAACTGGAGAATAGATTTGGTCTTTTCACTTGTCTCGTAGTTCCTTGGGTAACACTGTACTTCTCTCCATATTGAATAAGCTCTCTAGCCCAAGCTGGCTTTCTTTTATGGAGGATTGTCATCTGAGGAGGTTCTTGCACTTCTACTATATCATGGTATTCTAGAAGTTCCTCATTAGGGGAAGTTATGACTTCCCTCACTGGTTCTGCAGCTCTGGGAACCTCCCTCATTGTAGAATTCATATACCTCTTCAAGATGGCATAGTTTAGATTTCTTGAGCACTGCATCTTCATCAAAAGTCACATCCCTGCTAATCTCAATGTGATGTTGACATGGTATATATATTCTGAAGGCCTTGGAGACATCACAATATCCCACAAATATTCCCTTCTTTCCTGAAGGGTCCAACTTGTCTGTATTTTCTTTAGGTATATGAATAAACACTGGATAGCCTAATATTTTGAGATGGCTTACCTTTGGCTTCTTTCCGGTGAACATATCTTCCGGTGTCTTGAGCCCAAGTGCACTATGGGATAATCGGTTCTTCACATAAACAACTGCCATTGCTGCTTCTGCCCATAAGCACATAAGAAGATCTTGATCATGGATCATAGTCTTCACAGCTTCCAATATGGTTATGTTCTTTCGTTCAACTACACCGTTTTGTTGGGGATTATAGGGAGTAGTGAGTTCCCTCTTGATCCCAACATCTTTGCAGAATTTCAAAAACTCTTTTGAGGTATATTATCCTCCATTATCTGACCTGAGTATCTTAATATTTCTTTCAGAAAGGTTCTCTATCAAGGCTTTGAATTCCTTGAACTTACTGAACACTTCATCTTTAGTCTTCAAGAAATATATCCAGGTTTTACAAGAGTAATCATCAATGAATGATACATAATATACATAGTCTCTAATGGAGGATGATGGCATTGGGCCACATACATCTGAATGGATGATTTCTAGGACTCCTTCTGTCTTGATGTCCCTCTTCATAAATGGGTTCTTGATGTTTTTCCCTTGTGCACATCCATTGCATACACCTTTATGGTCACCTTTGAGTTTTGGTAAACCTGTGACCGCTTTGCATATGTATGGTAGTGCCTTGTAGTTGATCTGGGGTAATATTCTATGCCAAAGTTCACATGAGTTTTCAATGGTGTGGGTCATAGCAGCCTCTGAGTGACCCTTTAATTTATACAAGCCATTTTCTCCATTACCAATGATGATTGCTTCATTTAAGGTTTCTCCTTTAGCCCACATAATAACTTCTCCATCTATAAAGGAAACTCTGAAGCCTTTCTTTTCTAAAGATGAAATGGAGAGTAGGTTCTTCTTCAAGCCTGGTACATATAGTACATCCTTCATTTTTAGTGAATTCCCTTAATTCAATTTATGGTTTGATTCTCCCACTCCCTTGATGGGATATTGGTAATCATCTCCAAGTGTCACTTTCTGAGAAAAATTATTTTCTGAGATATAAGAGAGAATGTTTCTTTGTCTCGTCATGTGCTTGGATGCACCACTATCAATGAGCCAAGTGTCCTCTCCAGTTGTTACAGATCTTGAGAGGGTCGAGATCAAGACATGGTCTTTGATCTGCTCTCTTATCATCTTTGTGGGTGTCTCTTCATCTTCGACTACATGGGCATGGAGCCTCTTATGTTTTCTCTTGTATTATTCTCATATGGCTGGAAAAAACTTCACAATGTGTCCCATCTTGTCACAATGATAACATTGTACAGATGAGTAGTCTCTTTCCTTTCATTGTCCTCTCTTCTGAAATCTCCTTGGTTGAGATTCTTTATGATTGAATTTGTTTGACTGTTGAGGCTCTTTATGAGTCTCCTTTTGGAAGTAGGGTTTCTTCCTTCCTCCTTTGGTGTGAGTAGCTAGGGCTTGATCATCATCCCATGCTAGTAACGCTTTCCGATTCGCTACTCTTGTTTCTTCTTGGATGCATTCTTCCCATAGACTATCAAACTTCAGTTTCTCCGTTCTGGCACATATCGTTTGGATGAAAGCATCCCAAGGTATTTTGAGACTATTTAGGGTCGTCATTATGAGTTCATCTTTGTATATGGTATCTCCAATAGCTTCTAGCTATTCTTTGAATTCTCAGATTCTGGAGAAGTATTCCTAAATCATTTCTCCTTTCTGCATCCTTGTATTCTTTAGTTGAGTTCTTAGATTCATCTTCCGTTTTATGTTCTTTCCTTCATATAGTCTGGTCAAGGCATCAAACATTTCTTTCTGGGTCTTCTTAGATGACACATAAGGAATCAGGTGGTATTTGATTGAATCTGCAATGATTCTTTTGGCCTTGATTGTGTCCTTTTGATGCTTTGCCTTTTCTGCAGCATCGACGGGTTCCAGTACTTCTTCTTTGACGAATCTTGCTAGCTCATTCTCTTCAATAATGAGGCCAATATTATACTTCTAGGCATGAAATTTTTCCACTCCTTCTAATTTGTCAACAATCTTAACGCTTCCAGACATCTTTACCTGGAGCTAGGAAAATAACCGAAAAATGAAAGTGCTCAAAATAAAAAAATGAACTTACCAGGAGGTGCGCTTGGCTGAGGTGAGTAGCCTGGTGTGTTTGGATATGAGAAAATCCAATTTTTTCTCCTCCAAATTTGATCTGCGGATTTCTAGACTGGTGCTTCTGGTACTCTGGTACTTCTGGTACTTCTGGTACACTAGTTTCTAGTACTTCTAGTACTTTTTGAATCTAGGGTTTCACTTTCCAAGAGATCTAGCCACTGAAAAGGTGCACTGAGAGTGCCAAAGTGATCCTTAGGGAATGGCACACTTTTCTAGATGGTTTTGGGGCTGAAAAGATTCACCATCAAAAAGCCCTAATTTTCATGTACGGTAACAGTGACGTTTTTCACTTGTGAAAGATGCTTCCTTCAGCTTGGCTCATACCATGTTAATGTTTAAGCCATTATTATAGATGCTTTCATTTCATTAGATAACAATAGAATAATCCAAGATCACTGATAAATACACAGTCACAAGAGACACAACATTTATCCTGGAAACCCTCTAGGGGAAGAAAACCCAGCAAAACTTCCTTAATATAGATAGCCAATACAATGCCAAGAGATCTCTTAAAATAATACAGAAAGTCCTCTCCCAGATATGCGACACTCTCTCTCTCTCTCATTCTTCTCCAGCAGTAAATCTGAACTTGTCTCTCAAATGAGCAAGTGAGTTGTGTGTCTAAGTGAGGCGCTAGCCTCCTTATTTATACAAGTCTGGCACGTGTCAAGTGTCTCTTCACTGGCAGGGCCAACTTCTCAAACTGGGTGGGTAAACCCACCTTTATTATATTTTTGGGTCTCTTTAATATCTATTGGGGCCGACTTCTTATTCTGCCTATTACAATTGTCTTTTGACCAATCCGCAAAAGGGGATTTGGTCCTATTACAATAACCGACATGATCAATCTGCAATGGGGATTGATCCAATGAATAATATATCAAATAATAATAAGAATACTCTTTGCAGTTACATTATTTCAACAAGACCATCCTAACCCCTAAGTTAAAACCCTAGCCAAGAAAGGATTCAAGGGGATAGATACTCATAACCCTCAAATCAATCCTTGAATGGACTCCTTTCACAAAGAAAAATGGCCTGAAGGAAGGGATAGACAATCATAGCTCTCTTAGGGTTTCTTCAAACAAGAATAATCCAAGTAAGTTTCAAGAAAATAACCTTAAACATCAATAAACCTGCAAGAAATATCATCCAAGAAGTATCCTAGGTCATAAACCATCCTCCACAAGTGAAAAAATCCATCTCCAAGCAAATTGCATGAGTAATTCTTCCCAAAAAGACAAGTCGCATAACAAGAGAGAGGGCTGAAATTATGAGAGAGAGATAGTAATGTCTCAATAATCAATTATGAAAAATAAAGTGAGGCTTGTCTCTATTTATAGAGGGAAATCCAAGGTCACTTTACCCAATTTACAATTAAATACACTAATTTAGGCTTAAATTCATGTTTTAACATTGAATTTTACCAAATCCACTTGATTTTTGTCCACATATGATAAGTAATGACCCAAAAGGACAAAATAGAGGAAAATGTGTCCCCAAAATCTTCTCCAAGAGTGGTTGTTGGGTAAACTAGCCTCCAAAGGCTAAGGCATCAACCTTCAAGGTGCCACATCATCCCATTTATTCACAAAAAATGGGGTAACAAACCACCCAATCACCAAATGCAAGCTTCCATGCCATATTGACCTCTCCAAGTCAAACGTTAAGGTGAGCTAGGTCAACATTCAAGCATAGAAGGATGACATCATGTATGGTTCATCTTCCCAGACCTCTTTCATGGGTAAATGATGTCATAATGAGTGCAATGTTCATCATCAATACCCTCCAACATGTGGGGTGCAACATCCATCCTATGGAATTTCATGTCTTAATGGAGATCCCAAGTGCCTTAGTACCTCCACCATTGGTGCCACCAAGCAAGATCCTGCAAAGACAAACAAGGTATGCCCTCCAAGGGTCCACAAGTCATATGAATCATGCCAATTAAGTCAATCTTAATACAAGAGCCACCCAAACAAGTACATTGGATCCCCTCTTTCAAATTAAACACATGCTCAAAGACTGTATGTAATTTACCAAATTTAAATATGGGAGGGTTATCAAAATGCCCTATTGGGTAGACCAATTCCTAAAGTAGAGGAGTGTTTCCTGGGTGAACTCTATCTAGGCCATGTGATGAATGTGAGGTGGATGAAGGGAGAAACTTTTGGGCATGGGGTCATTGACATGCAAGGGTCTCATATGGTCTTATTTCCATGGGTTCCTTTGTAGAGGGTGTGTTGCATCCTTGAGTTACCTTTTGTTTGGGTAGCAACCTTTTTCTAGCCCCATAATTTACCTTTTTAAAATATTTTCTTTAGATGATTTACAAGTCCCCTTTACAAGGTTTCTTGATTTTTGTGCATTAAATGCATTTCCTTTTAAGTGGGATACTTATAAGTCCTTTTCAAATAGGTGAGGCGTTCATTCGCACTCAGGACTTGGGGCGAGCACCTAGAAAGGTAGAGATCAGGTTGTTGGACTATGGCTTTGTAATGATCCCAAGCCAAATTTTTGCTTGGAATCACTAACTAACCATTGATTTGATTATTATTTGTTGTGTAAGCAAGTTGACCATGAATATTTCAGCCTTAGGGTTCATTCAGTTATTTAGCCATGGATTTATAAAAACATCATTGTCATCATATGAAGATCATCAACACTACACAAGATAGGAACCACAAGAAAATAGCTTAACTTTATTATAAGAAAGCAAGCACCTGATACAATAGAGAAGAATATTTAAAGAGATGGCTTCAAGGAAATACCAGAGTTGCATACAAAATGCTCCTAGAGATACAAATGAAGCCTCCCAAAGGTTGTCAATAGAAGATGAACGCTCAACTACAAAACCAGGGTTTCAGCCTAACCCCCAAGCAACTGGTACGGCCCTGATGACTGCTGGTATGACCTGCTAAAGACAAAGAAAACCAAGGGTTCGTCCCTCCTAAAGATATAGACCTCTTGGTGCTGCCAAACTCTCTCCAATGATAGATCAAGGCAATGGAAGCCTCCTCCTGAAGTATGAATCTAAAACACTGAAGCTTCGTCCTTAGACTGCAGAAACCCTAGGATGGTACTACCCTCCTGAAACCCTGAATATGGCCAATAGTATGGCCTAGATTCATGTGTCCTCCAAATTGTCTGAAACTCTCCTGGATGATAGATTGGGCACCTACAAGCACTTGAGAGAAGTCTCAAGGTCAGATCTAGCTTGTAGCCTTCTAGATCTGAGAAATACTGAATCTCCAAGTCATACCCTTCCTCCTGAAATCATCCCAACTTGCAGTAAATGATAGGGATGTGGTAACTCCTCCAAGAAGCCCTCAAACTGATGAGCAAGGGCTTGCAAGCAAAACCCTAATGATAGAAATCTCTCAAGCTCCTTCCTTATGCTAGATTGAACTCTTCCTCAACAACTAGTTCACCCCTGCAAGAAAACCTAGGTGGTACGGCCCTGTTGATCCAAATGGTACGACCCTACTAGTCCTCCTAGATAGATGATAGCTATAGAATGGTGTGGGTGGAGTATTTTATCCCCAAGACTAAGCTTGGATTTAGGTGAGTGGAATCTTTCACCACTGAGCTGCTCACTAGGGTTTGTAATATCAAAACCCTAAAAAATGTATGCTCAAGAGCATCAACAAGCAAAATACCAAAATCCAGAATGAATAATAGGTGTGCCCGAGCCTCCTCTTTATACTTTTCTTCTATTTCCCTGTTGAGTTAAGTTAACCCCTAGGGTTAACTCCTAACTCAACCTCCATTGCTTCTATTCCTTCATTGAGTTATCTTTTAACTCTTTTTTCACCTTTTTATCAAGTCAACTTAAGAATATAGCCTTAGTGTGGTTGACCCTTCCCCACAGTGTGAGACTATGACCTAGTGGGGATTCCTAGGCCACTGAGTCTTATCAAAACGTCTTCATTAAGAGGTGGGGTACATTACAGGATTTTGTATCCCTTGTATCCTTGCCACTACATTTTGATCATGGCTGCTTTTTCCTTTTATTATTTATTGATTATGGTTGCAACAACCTCTGTTCCTTTAGCCCCTTCTTCCCATAAGAGAATGAGGTATAATCTCTTTTTGGGGTACATGTAACCCCAAAACCCAAAAGGTGACGATACCGAGAGGATTGAAGATGAAAAGTGATAAAATATGGTCAAGAATGACACAATTACCCATCAAGAAGGACCCCCAGTAGTACCCCTTTCCCTGGGGGTGGAAAACTCTCTAGGAACCCTAGGGTAACCAGCAAGGTGAAAAATGGTAAAAATAATAACTTCTGATTGAACGTCGCACAATCAAAAATAAACCTTTGAAACTTATCTAAATGCCCCAAGTATTAAAATGACACTTACCATGAAACTTGACTAGTTACTTCATGAAGCAAGGCCTGTTGCCCTCTGTGGATCGAGTGAGTGTGGTGGATGTAGCTCTGTTGTCGATGATGATGGTGAAGCATGGTGAAGACGAATGGATCTATGGGTTGTGTTGTCCATACAACTCTCAACACTCCATGTTTTCTACCTGCGAGCCTCAAGACATCATCTCCTTAGTTACCCCTAGGCCAGGGGGGTAACAGTCACAAAATTTTCCTTGAACATATGTATCAGTCCAAGTTTCTATACTCATTCTTTTGTCACCTTTATCCCCTTTGAAAGAAGCATGAAACCCTAAAAAGTATTGTTGTCCTTGGAAAATAATCAGTTTTGTTGTATAGGCATGTGCCTCATTTCTTCCATTTCCCTCAAGATCATAAAAAACATCAGTGAAAAAGTCATAAGTTGATAGGACACCAAGGGTCATGTTATCCACCAGTTTTCACTAAGATGAATTGAAGATGAGCCACCAAATACTAAGCAGATAGATGCTCAGAAGTCATAGTTCAGAGTTCAGAAGGTCTTTCAAAAGACCACCTTTTTCCACATTTCCATCATTGTAATAAATGACTTGAGTATGAAATATTGTAAAAGGCTATTGGCCACCTAAGACCTAGGTATGAGCATGTACTCTAGAGTGGTTTTTTTCACTTGTTAATTATTTTTTGCCTGCCTTAGTGGGCGATTAATAATTTCTAAGTTTTTTCACTCAGAGACTGACTCCAAAGCTGGAGTATGTGCTCGTGGTTAGGCCTTGGCATGGTATAACCAACGCTTAGTGTCTAAATGTATATGAGTTCATACTAGGTCATATCAATTGAGTCGTATGGAATTTGCGACTAGGTTTGATATTTTTTAATGTTTTAGTGAAATAATAAAATTCCCGCAAAAATGGAATTTTTTAATAGTAAGTCAATAAGTTGTAAAAATATGGCATCAAACATTGTTAGATGCCATATTTATGGTCGTTTTCCAGTCCAGAGTACCATGTAAACCCCTCTTTCCCTTCTTTCGAGGAAAAAAAGTGATTATTATCACTAAAAAATGAAATTTGCTCGAAAAATATGGAAAAAGGGGTAATTTAATTAAATCCCTATTTTTTAGGGAAATTGGGGAACATGTCAGAAACATGTTTTTTCCTTGTCCCCAGTTGACTAAAGGATTGGGCGACTTCAAATGAAGTGACGTAGGCATGGAGGAGATCCCAATGAAGGGACTCGACCCCACTTACATAGTTGGCGCACCTAGGAAGGATGGCGCACATCCCAAGGCATCCACATGCACTTCCACTCCCAGTAACACTCAATTCACTCCCACACACCCACACCTCACCTCACTTCACTCCCTCTACACCCTCCTACACTACCCTTCATCTCCTCTACACTCCACACATCTCCCACCTCACTAGTGCACCACTCCCCTTAACCTATGCGCCTCTCCTTCTTGGCTTCCACATCTCCTTTGGAGTTGTCACCCACCGAGATTTAAAGAAAGGTTGACCCCTCTCCATTGTTTAGTTGGAGTTTTGGGAAGATGCTTGCATTGTTATGTATCATATTTTTCTATTGAAGATTGAATAAAGGCTTTGGATATCTATGAAGAAGTGTTCAATGTGTGATTGTTAATGTTGATGGTGCTACATACAAGAGGTGATATCTTTCAAGTTACTTGTATTTATGTTGTTAATTTTGGCTTAAGAAGAATACTATTATTCCATAGGGTAGAATTTTTAAAGCTTGGTTTCATGTGCAAAATTTACAAATCATTTATTTGAGAATCTTGTCCATTTTATAAAGGTTTCGGTTAACTAATATATCTTGCATGAGATCTGTTGTAGGTGTTTCCAAATTGTTAACAAGTTGATGCAGGTATTCTTGGATTCATCGTCTTTGTGCTTGGATATGTGGATGGTCTTGGTTTCACTTTCCACAAGCTCTAAAATATAGAAGCAACAAACTTCCTCTTCACAACTTCTAAGACCCCATAGCCCAAGTTCTATTTTTCAGTGAATCGTATCTTCCTCTCTTACTCAAATTCTCTTTAAAAATTGGTTTCTTTGGGTTACTAGTTTGCATGAAAGAAGGTAGTTGATTTGTTAAAGATACATATGTTCTAATTCTTTTTGCATGCGGCTCTAAAAGATCAGATCTAAAGTATATTTAAGGAACTTTTTCTTTTACCTAGATCTAGTCTAAATTTTGCCTTAGTTTAGCCTTTATTTCTTAGCATATTTGGAGGCTAGTAATAGGCAAGTCTTTGTGTGCTTTCAAAATTATAAATCTGCAATTTAAAGTGTTTTATTTGCTGATTTTTAATCAGCGTAAAAGACCCTAAGGAGGCTAGCTTTCTAGCTCTCATTCCTTAGTTATTTTCACTTGTTTTAGCGTAGTTTTACTTAATCAAATTTTGCAATTTTTTGAGTTGACCAAAGACACTTACCAAAGTGTTTTTGGCCATCTTTTGAGTTTAATATTTTGTTGTTTTCACGCAGAAATAACAGGTACAAGAGGAGGCTCCACCCATTTTTTGAAGTTTCAACCTCTTTCAGACCCCCCAGTGCTCTCGGGAGCTCTTTAGTTCAATTTTATTACTTGAAAAAGCATTGTAAGCCTTGATATCCCATTATAAAGATCAAGTGCCTCTAAAACGGAAAGTAACTTAGAGTTGTAAATAAAGTTTGCAAGCCACAAAGCTCATGTCTCATCATTTCCCCTTCCCTTGAGGGGGAAACCGATGTGTTTTTCCTTTTCTTGTTTTCGGGGTTGTGTCCCATTTCTTTGCTTTCTTTAGCTTTACTTGCATAAAGAAGATAAAATAAACTTATCTCACTAAATCAAAGTCCTAAAATTAATTGCAAGTTTTAGGTTTGCTTTCATAGAACACTAATTGCTAGTTTCCCTTTTTGCAATATATTGAAATAAACCTGAATTGCTCAACCACGTATGCAATTCCACTGCTATGCTCAAGTGGCTTTGGGGACCCATGAATGATTTGAGTAATGCATGCTAGTATAATTAGGGAAATCTCTTGGTTGTGTTATTCATCTAAGACCTCTATCCTGGGTGGAGTGTGTTAAGTCAAGGGGAAACTCTCCTCGTTGGACCTACGACACACCTGGTCGGTAAGTCTATAAGATTGACGAATAACGAACAAAGAGGCCACATTTCACTTTTCACACGAAGAGTGGGGACCTCGACTTCAATTCCCACTTCACAGTCTCAAACACTTTTTTAATATTCCAAATCCTCTAACTAAAATCCTCAAGATAAAATTAACGCGACACATTCATCACATCATAATTTTCTTTTATTTGGCACTGGTCTATCTCTAATTATTTCTTGTTAGCTTATCTATTGATTTAAAGTTATGTGGTGAATAATTAATGTTTATGGGTTTTACAGAAGTTGTATCCTTTTATTAATTCATGTTGTTTATATTATATTGTGTTTCAAATATAAACTCCTAGAATAGTTGTGCTTTTCAGTTTCAGTAGAGTAAAAGCCTTAGATTATTTTCATAGGGACTACCCCCATTGGCTTTGCTAGGAGTTGGCCTAGGTGGAGGAGTTGAGGATCAGGTGATAACACCTGGACTCGAAACTTGACCCCAAGGACACACCAAGTGGATTCAAGATTTCTTCCATGTTACCCCAGGTGTGTATAATGTGGAAACATTTTTTGGCATCGTTGTCAGGGATAAATCTTTCTATTCTTGGGACACGACTTGTTTTCCTTTTTGTTTTTACTTAGTTTTTTTATGCTTGTAGACTATCAGACCTAGACTCAATCATTTGGTGACTCCACTAATGTCAAATTTGACTAAGTATTCTACAATAAGAAACTCAGAAGGCTTAGTTGACTTTATTCCTGAACCTGAATAGGTTTACCGAAGAAGGTTAGCCAAAGCCTCTTCTCGTAGAATCCTTAGTGTTGTTGTCCTTATACACACTTGCAGACTTGAGCCAAGTCCTGCACACTTAGTGTGTCCTTGGAGGCACATTGCCTAGGTTCAAAGCCCACACTGTCACTTTGGCTTGAACCTCTTCCATCTAGGCTTACTCCTAGGGAAGCTAAGGGGGCTAGACCCTAGTTTCTAGATGATATTTATGTTAAGTTCTAGGAGTAGAATTTAATTAGTTAAGGTTTAGGGGGATTCTAACCTATGATGCAAAGGCAACAATGCAAGATGCAAGATTTAGTTATGTCAAGCAAGCCTTTCCCTAGGTCAACTAAGACTAGTGCCTAAGGTTGGGCAAGGGGTCAACTACAGGGATGATTTTAAGGATGGAAATTTATTTTAAAATGTAGAAACCTTGGCGAATCTTACTAATCCTTCATATTCCAACTATAAATGTTCGGTGATGTTTTTGTAAAAATATTCAAATTTCTAAGGATTTTATATAGTCTTTATAAACTTTTGGTGATTTTTAAGGTAAAATAATTTTATCCTATAGAATTTGGGCGAATCATTTTTAAAATAACGAATCTCATTTTTGGAAAAACCATGGAAAATTAGCCCATGAGCGAAAT
>JZKD02S1647048.1:581753-613781 GCA_000966675.3 Picea glauca | reverse complement strand
ACAAAGATGTGTTATTAAGCATGAAAGTTAAGCACATTAACACATGTAAAGCATGTAAAATAAAGCTGAAATAAAGAGTTATTGTATCACCACTTATTGAGTCACAACATGAAAAGCTTGTAATGAAAGAATGCTAATGAACAAGGGAAAAAACAGCTTTCCAAAGAAAGGAAGAAATATTTAAAGCTTATCACCACTTAAACATTGATTGTTATAGCATTAAGATAAAGTGTTAGTGTGAAAAGAAAGATGAAAATTTAGATGTGTGCCTACACTATCAACATGTCCAACAATACATTAACTTAAGTGATGGCAAATGGCCTTAAGGATGAAATAACATGAAAGAGAAAGCCACTTATTATACCATCAATGCATTAAACCATTTAGTGTTGGATTAGAGCATGTGAAATGAAATAGAACTTGAGATAGCTCAAAACATGCAAGTAGGTTATGCCCCAAGGGATTAGGCTAAACTTTAATGTGTGAAAGAGATCTAGATCTAGATGATTTTAACCATTAAAGCATGAAAGAACCATTAAAACAATGTTACCCTAGCCTTACGATTTTGGGGATGTCTCTCCCAAGGTGTAGGCAATTATTAAGATTAGAAATAGCTTGGAAAGAGAAAGTGAGGCAATAAACAAACGACTCAATGGCACAAGGTGGAGGCAAGTCTACCTTTATTGTGCCAAAGGGGTTGAGAAGAAAGCAAGCAACCAACTACTATCAACAAATCACTTGCTAACCCCATGTCCTAGCCTTGGAAGACGATTTTGAAAGAAAAACTTGAAAATGGAACTAACCCTAAGCTCACACATGGGAGGTAGGCTGTACCAATTCTCCTCCCAAGCTATGAGCTACCAAAAATGAGCAAAAAGTGAAAGAAACTTTGCACAAGAAGCTAGAAAAGTGAAGAGAAAGGTTGAAATTCGTTACCCACTTGAAGAGAAGGGTCTTGGAGTGTTGTGTGGCTGATTTTGGGCAACATAACCCCCTCAACCTGATAAGAACTTGCAAAAACCAGCAAGCTATGCTTGCTGGAAAAGCTACACACAACAATAAAAAATAAGAAAAATTTATGTTTTAGGGTAGAAATTTTTCACATAAAACTTTTATGGAAAAAATGTATTTTAGATGACCATTCTATGATGTTAAGCTAGCTGAAATATTATATGAAATGGACAGCAATAAAAGAAATGAGAAAATAAAGAGTTTAGGTAAGCTTTGAGGGAAGACTCTTCCTTGAGCCAATCCCAACAAAACCCTAGAAGCAAACATGCAAAACTTCAACAAAATGTGATGCATACAAGTAGATAATATGGCTGAATATGCTAACAAAATAAAATACTTCTACCCTATTAGCAAACCCACATATATAGATCAATAATAATACTAGTTGTGTGATCTACCCAATTTAATACTTTACCCAAGAATCTACTCTATGGAACCCAAGATGCCAAATCCACAATATTACCTCATATGCAAGCAAGAAACAAGAATACTCGTTGTTCTTCCAATCCTCCAAAGTTTTTGTTTATTACTCAAAAGGAGAATCTTGTAGCAATAAATTGCTCCAAAACCCTCAAGAGCAAAAGAATGGATGCAAGATGGACAAGAATGAGAGAGATGTGAGATGGAAATCAAGTAGCATAACAATAGCTCAAGATATGGTGAGAAAAAGAGTGAGGAGGGGGTTCTATTTATATTTGGAGAGGCAAACCTACCTCTCTTGGATCAATGCCAAGTGTCCACCACCAAGCATAAGAAAGAATCCCAAGGAGGGGGGTGCACCATCTAGGGTTTTGGCTAGGAGTGGAGAGGAATAAATGAAAAGTGAGGTGTGGGGATCAAGAAAAGGGTGATGTGGAGGTCTAGGAAGGGTGCACCACATGTGATAGGAGTCCACCACCACTTGCAAATCAAGTTACAATGTTTCACCAAGCAAGGGGGGCATAAATTCCCCTAGGGGGCATGAGGGTTTGAGTGGGTGAGGGGGTGTGTAAACATTAGAAAAGGTTGTCTTGGGTAGGTTTGGGTTAGGAACCATATCTTTTATCTTTTTCCATCTTTACATCACCCTTTTAACTCAAAATTACAGAAATTACATTTTTTTTTTGTTTGTTAATTTGTGCGAGACCTGTTGGCTACACGATTAACCTGTGGCTTGAGAAACCATGACTCAGGGGCATCTAAGCTGTCAAAATCACCCAAGGATCGTACCCAGCCTGAGCCACACCAACCCTTAACATGGTTGGATTTTTTGTCCCCGCAGGTTTCGAACCGGTGACTTTAACATCACGGAGTGGCTTAACAACACACTCCATCACCGACTGTCCTACACCTTGGGGACTACAGAAATTACATTTTTACAATGTCTAGACCTAGCAATCAAAATTACTATTTTTGACTGACTTAGACTCCTGGTGGACAAACACCTAGAAAAAGCTGTCCAATTGAGCTGAAACTTGGTCCAAGGGTGTAGGGAGTTTCATTGCATTTCTTTTGAGCACAAATACCCCTATCAAAAGTCCAAGGACCTAGTTTTTACAAATTTTGCTAAAAAATAATTAATTAATTAAATAATTAAACCTCCAAACTTAGGAAAATTTAATTAAAAAATATATATATATAGACTCGTCGGAATTCCGTGAAACTTTATAAGATGTCATACATGGTCATTTACATCATCCCTAAACAATAGTTACCAAAGGATAAGCCCATTAGAACACCCTTCACCACTTTGGAGGAATTATTACAGGTGTGAGGGAAAAACTCAAGGGAAATTAATAACGCTGAAAAGCCCAATTAATAACCCGAGGATAACAAACTGTTGGTGAAAGGAACTCTCCCAATGAACCCTCCCAAGGAAACTAACCTAAATATGATCCATGCAGACCTATTACATTATTAACCCATGCAGGGGTGCGGAAATTTCGTTTACAAAAAGATGTGTTGGAGGCAAAAAATGCCCTGTAGAACCAAATAATCTTCAACAAATGAGAATCTGATGATGCATCTCTTCATGGAACATGGATTTGACCCCCTAGTTGGATAGGTGGTCAACATTTGACTCCACATGGGGACGTGTGTTCAATCTTGTCAAATGGGACGGAGAGCATACGAGAATCCAACACCTACAAAACAGAGTGCTCACCAATATCCAACATAAGCATACATATATATACAATGAAATAAATAAATGCTATAAAAAACATCTACATAATGAAATAACTAGAGTACAACATCTATAATTTTACAAAATGAAATCTATAATACAGAAATAATTCTAAGTACATATTGACATAGTGAATGAAATAATACAAAATTGAAATACAAGGAGAAATGTTAGAGGTACATTACAGAGGGTGTCTCTTTGGACACCAAGTTTCTCATCATCTGAAGAAAAGCTTGAGCTGCTGCCCATTTCGTGTAATGGTTATGGTCTCACCATCCAAATGACTGAGATGAAAAGAGTTAGGCCCTGTTGTTTCTCTGATCAAATATGGACCCAACCACAAGCTGTCAATTTGCCATGTTTTCCAGGTTTCTCTCTACCTTTATCCCATAACAAAACTGTATCCCCAATCATGAAATCCCTTTGTCTAGCTAACCTGTCAAAATCCTTCTTTACCTTACTCTGATTTCTGCAATTCTGATCATAAGCCTTTTATCTAATTTCATCCAACTCGATGACCTGATTGACCCTGTTTTGAACTACATCCTGCTCTGTGGAAATATCCTCAACTGACACATAAGTAGGAAGTCTAAGGTGCACTGGAAACCTAGCCTCCAAACCATACACTAATGCAAAAGGACTCTTTCCAGTTGTTTCTTTCTTTGTTATTCTATTAGCCCACAATGCATGTTTGATCTTACTATCCCAAGATCTTTTATTTTCACCGACTATCTTTTTAACTATGGTCATTAAGTTTTTGTTGCTTGACTCTGCTTGACCATTTCCTTGAGGATAGTAATATAATGCATGTGATAAGATAATACCATACTTGAAACAAAAAGAAGACATCTCTGCTGAACAAAAGGCCTTGGCATTATCTGTCACTATCTTTGATGGGACCCCAAATCTAGTTATGATTCTTTCTTCTAGGAAGTCCATCACAACTTATTTAGTTGTTGAATTTGTAGGAATGGACTCAATCCACTTTGTAAAGTAATCTGTTGCTATTATAACCCATGAATAACTGTTACTTGAATTATCATTAAACTTTCCGATGAAGTCCAAACCCCACTGCTGAAAAGGTGATTTAACCACAACTGGTTGCAAAGGGAGTGTTGCTAACTTCTTCTTTCCTGTGAAAAGCTGACATGGCTCACATTTCTGAAGAAACTGATGCACATATGAAAATATAATGGGCCAATAAGATCCTTCTCTAAGGATTTTGTGGGTAGTGGTTTTAGCAGCAAAATTTCCACCACAAAACTCTCCATGGAATTCATTCACTAGTTTCTTTGACTCAACGTCATCCACACATCTAAGGATAATCCCATCAGAATTTTTCCATCCTAACCCATCTCTAGTAAGGACATACTTAGAAGATTTTAATCTTAAAGCCCTTTTCTTGTGTCCTACTAGATGGCTTGAACAAGTTAGATTTTTGAGATAAAATATAATGTCTTTGTACCATTCAACCTATTCAAGTTTCAACAAATCAGGATGCCATTCTTCATTATTGATTTGGCAAACCATACCCAAGGCCTTTTCATTACTTTCAGTCAACATTTAAGCCAGGCATTGACCCTTAATTAACTTTGCAGGTTTGATTTCCAAATCATACTCTTGGATTTTAGCAATCCATCTACCCCTTGAGCCCAATCCTTCTACTTGAGATAAAACATCTTTAACCACAGAATTAGGAACATAACCAATCACTTTGGAATATCCGATGAAGAATCTGAAATGCTTGAGTGATTTTACTAAGGCATAAGCATGTTTCTCAAACATGGGATACTTAATCTCTGAATTTTGCAAGGCCCTACTCATATATGCAATGGGTTGTTCATGACCTTGATCATTTTTCTGAAGCAACACACCAACAATAGTGTCTTCAGAAGAAAAAGATAAAATATGAAAGTCCTTGTTGTTGTCTAGGTTAATAAGGATGGGAGCTTCACATATTGCAATCTTAATACTTTCAAAAGCTTGCCTACTTTCTTCATTCCATTTAAATTTTACATCCTTCTTAATTAGCTTATATATAGGTTTCATGATTTCAACATAGTTAGGAATGAACCTATGGACACAATTAGTTTTTCCTAAGAAGGATTGGAGAGCTTTCTTTGATATGGGCAAAGGCACCTTACCAATGGCTTCAACTCTCTCTGGGTCCAACTTGACCCCATCGTTAGTAATTATATGGCCCAATAATTTACCTTTAGTCACTCCAAAGATCGACTTAGCAGGATTTAGACAAATGCCAAACTCTCTACATCTATCCAAAACTTGCCTAAGGTGGTTAATGTGAGTTTTCCCATCCTTAGAAAATACTGTCAAATCATCTTGATATATTTCAATCAACTTCCCAATCAACCCCCTAAAAGCATAATCCACAGCTCTCTGAAAAGTAGCTCCAACATTTGATAAACCAAATGACATTATGAGATATTCAACAATTCCCCATGGAGTAGTAAAAGTTGTCTTATGCCTATCTTTTACTTTAAGTCTGATTTGATTATAACCTGAAAAACCATCAAGCATGGAAATCATTCCTGATCCTGTTACCCTTTGAAGTAAGGTTTCCATCTTGGGAAGGGGGTAGTGGTCTTTTGTGCAAGCAATGTTTAAATTCCTGAAGTCAATGCATATCCAAATTTTTCCAGTCTTCTTCCTAGTAACAACCAAATTTGAGCACCATGAAGAATGTCTAGTTTGTGCAATGATGCATGCCTCTAACATTTTATATAACTCCTATTGGACCAAAGGAGGTAACTTGGGGTTTAACTGCCTCAACTTCTATCTAAAGGATTTGGTTTCTTCCTTAAGAGGAATCACATGTTGAATTACATCCTACCTATAGACTTTGAGCTCATCATAACTGAAGGCCAAGAGATCCCTATATTCCTCTAATAACTTAACAATTTCATTCCTTTCTTCTATAGGGGTATCCTTGCCTATCTTTACCATCCTAGGTTCTTCATTAGTTCCAATTTTGAATTCAAGGTAATCACATAGTTTTTTCTTTGATTCTTCTTTTTTCTTATGACCATCATGTCTATCAAAATCCCTTTATGAAGATATCACTCGCCTAGGGGTGCTTTCACCTCATCATCAATTTCAGTGTAATTACAACCCTCCTCTTTCATACTAATGCCTAAGTCTGAAAATTCATGAATGTGAGTTAAAAACTTAATCACTTGTTTGTCATCATCAAAAACCTGCCAATGATCCACGTTATTAGGAACCGAGGGTCTAAAAATCACTTCAACCGAAATATTTTCATCAATTAAACTGTCTGGAAGCTGAAGTGTGGAAGCGGCGACTGCAAGCTTATTTGCCTTTGAATTCTGTTATCTAGGAATAACAATCAAGTCTATAGCATCTAGGTCATTCATCAAATCCCAAATTGCATTCCTATATCCTTTCAATCTTTCAGACTTGCAAGAAAATTTACTTTCTAATTGTTGTACAACCAAGTTTGAATTCCCTTTGATGTTTAGACATCTCACACCCCTATCTTTGAAAAGTTCTAAACCAAGGAGCAAATCTTCATACTCAGCCACATTATTGGTTGCATCAAACTCCAATCTATAAGAAAATTTCAACACTTTACCATTTGGAGCTTGAAGCACAATCCTGACACCTTTTTCTGCTCTAGAAAAAACATCGTCAAAATTCGTGTACCAAACTTTGTCTACTTCATTATCTTGGACTTTATCTTCTAAGGGCACAATGGAGTTAGACAAGATGGCATAATTACCAAGACCTTCATCATTATACTTTAACTCATTCTTGGGGTTTTTTGGATCTTCAATATGATATCTTCTAAACACTTCCCTATTCAACTTGAAAGTGTTACCATCAGGAGTAGAAAGGGTGACATAAGATAAATCCATTTGTAAGTTACCACCCAAATCTGCAGTTGCCTTTCTATTCAACAACATTCCCCAAGCATCTAGAGCATCAATTACCACAATGTCCATTTCAAACATAATATCTAGAAATGTTGCTAAGTGTACTTGCAAACCCTTAATCAATTGATGCACTTCAATCGTTTTACTATCATTGGCACAAATATTATGGTAAGGTGTAGATATTATTAAGTTCAACTGTTCCATTACTTTCTTAGTCATAACATTAGAGCTTGCCCCTAAATATAGCATGCAATTGTGTAACACTTTGTCATTCACAAGTAAAGAAATGTAGAAGGGTAAATTCTTCTCATTCCCCCTATCCCAATTCTGTAGAATCACGAGTGCATCTTGGTAAGACACAACTGGTTTCTTCTCAACAAAACCTTTAGGAGGATCTTCTATGGCTTTAAGTAGTTTTTCCCTTTGAGAAGGGATCTTCATAAGTTCTAACACCGGAACCAACATCTTTGCATTATTCAACCAACCACCCAAGTCAATATTTAATTCTGAGTTGATAGGTACATATGGCTTAGGAGGGATTGAAGGTACCTTGGGAATACTAGTTTGACCTTTATCTTGAATTTTATTTCCATTCCTTTGGTATGTAATGCCTCTATATTTAGCCATTTATGCAATTTGTTGAGGTGTGGGCTTGGGCCCAAATTTTTCTGTTGCCTTGTCTACAACATCATTATTCATGCAGTTTATATAACTCCCATATTCAACAAAATCCATCCAATCATACATGCCCACGTTGTACTTCCTACCACACATATTTACTTGTTCATCTCCCTGATTTCCATAACTATCATCATAATAACCCTCAAGGAAAATTGGACAAGTTGCTTCCTCATGAAACTCACCACAAGGCCTACAATAAGGTATGAAGTGATGATTTACCAAGTTGGTGGATTCAAAAGGATTAGGTGGCCTTTGATCATGTTGGGGAGGTCTCTTTGGCCACTTATCATTTGGCTTATGTTGTTGTCTATTGCTTTGGGAACTCTCCATAGTGATTATACGATTTTGTAATGCATTGATCTGATTGGTATTGTTTATCTCCATTTGCTTCATTAATTGAGTCAATTCTTTAATCCCGTCACTTGATGATCCTTGACCCTCAGCCTTCTTCATCTTTTCCTTATTAACCTTTGAAGAAGAATCTCTTGTGAAACCAGGAATGTTGGATTTCCTAGCTTCTAACATATTCTGTTCAATCCTTATAGATGTAGTTTGTGCTACCTTTAAAGTTTGAGGATCCTTATTTCTTAAGGCATACCTCATTTCACCCTCAAATGTTTCCATATAATAAATCAAAATTGCAGTATCTGAAGGCAAGATATTAGCATGAAGGTTCTTCACCAAGTCATTAAACTTAGTGTTAAATTCTCCCATAGTCTCATTTTCCTTTTTATGACTATTTGTGAGGGCAACAAGCTGAAATCTGTGTTTTTTTTTATGACCCCATTTCTTCTTAAACTCATCCAGTATTTCATTAAGGGTGCTAAACTTATCTGGATCAAACTCTGTAAACCACTCGACAACATCTCCTTCTAATGAATACACAAAAAAATTCATCTTTACATCTTCTTCATTATGAACTCTGCAATATTTCTCCACACACATGTGAAAACTTGAGATGTGAGACTTAACACTGATTGCATTGTTTCTCTGAAAGATAGGTAACTTGTCAATGGATTTCTCAGGGACTGTGTGAGGTGCACCTTGGATTGTTGAAAAGTTCAAAGGTCTCAAAAAGATACTCATGGTTACGTTAGGAGTATTATTGGGATTATTAATAGTTGGTTGATTATTAGTTTGGAACAAGTATTGGATATCAGTGAGTGCTTCCTCCCCAAGACTTTCAAGTAGCCTTCTAGGAGCAAGGCGATTTAATATCCTCCTATAAACCTTTTCAGGTTCGAGAAAAGAATAAATCACTCCTTGTGAAGTGCTCCTAGTAGTATACTTGACATATTTTTTCAATGGAGTTTCCACTTGGAAATGAACCACACAAAACTAGCCAATATAAGCTCAAAGAATTTTAGGGACTTGTTATCCCCGATTTTTAGGGATAACTAGGAGATCATGTCTCGAGGCCCACAGGTCCTAGACACGGAGTACCAAGAGTAGGATCGACTTGAGCATGGCCCTGGAGGGCCCATCCTTTTCTTCTTCCATCAGCTTTGTCTTGTCAATAGTAGCAACGTCCATCACCATCAGCTTGGTCTTGTATCAGAAGAGGTTCTTTCTCCATGAGGTAATTCGTCCAGGTATCATGGTATGTGTCACCTTTGATCATTGAAGCCTTTAAATATATGCATCTGATTCCTTTTTATCTCCAACAACTTCTTGGATCTTACATTATCCCACTTGACCATGCTTGGGGAGATTGACAGGGTGCCTTAGCAAGCCTGTGCCCATAGGTATTGGTTTGCCACTGGGGTGATTTTTGAAAATCCATCGTCTTCTCCCATCATAGCACCACTGTTTCATATTATCTCCTGCTCATTTATCCCATTCCCCTTGTCCAGAAATTGGGTTGGCCTGTTTGTAGGATTGCACCTTATCTCGTGGGAAGAAGGGACTAAAGGCCCAAAAGGTAAAAGAAGATGGTAAAAGATAAAAGCCTAGAAATAAAACCTCGAGATGCTTCGCCTAGGGATTCCTGAGAAGGCAATAAAAATCCTCTCAGTAAGAAACAAGAGGGACCCGAAAAATAACTAACAAGACCTAGTTAAGAGGATAGGGGGTCTCATCATGAGCTAGTCTATTAGGTTTATGGGTACCTAATAGTATGACATTTCCACCATCTGGTTACCATGCCAGGGCAGTGACCTTTGGTTGCATGGCCAAGGGAAAGGGGGTCTCATCATGAGCCAGCCTTCCCATCTCTGTGAAAGTACTTGTGGGTAACAATGTCATCTCTAGTCACCATGCCAAGGTAGTGTCCTCTGGTTAGCCCTTGAATAAAAAGAAAAAGAAGAAGAAGAAGCAAATAAAAGAAAATAATAAAGGCAAGAACGAGCTTGGAAAAATTGCATCCATGACAGGTACAACTCGCCTTCTACAAAGGCACCCACATATAACATTATGCATCCCTAGCTCTCACTTCACCCACATGTCTGGACATCCCCTAGCCACATCACCTCACTTACATGGCTTGGATGAAACCTTCCTAGAGACTTCCCTTTTCTTGTGGATACTAGCCCAATAGGGCATCTTGTCTTTTTCTCCAATATTGTATTGTAGGTTTTTGTAATGTATTTGAGCTATTGACTGATGTATTAGGGTTTTTATGCATATGTTTAATAATGTTAATGATGAAATGTGATTGACATTTCTATGATCCCTGTGACTAATGAGCCCATGGAGGGCATAGCTTTTGATGTGCAGGACCATGCCCGACGGACAGGTACCATTTGGACCGGTACACATGGGGAGATGATCAATTCAGACCTCCATGGAGCTGAAGAGGCCACTAGATGGATGTTGATACCCCATCAGGGGGCAGAGACAGGACGGTGGTTGATCAGGGTTTTTGCACCGGAAAATAAGAGGAATTTTCATCAGAGGCACTTTGGTAGAGCCTGGCCTAGGGGGATTGACCCACTTCCAGTGAAACGTTTTCCCTGGATGGCCCAGGACATCACCTATGAGCTCATGACATCACCTTGAGCATGTGACAGTTTGACAGGGTAGTTGGCACATGTGGCATGATGGAGAGGCCCAAAGAGGGCTAACGTTTTTCTCTTTATTGTTGCATTTGACCTAAAAGGGGCTAACCTCTCCCTTAGAAGGGGTGACGTCTCACCTTTTTCTCAATTAGGTTTTAAAAAGAACATTTAATGTAAAAACAATATGATTTTAGTATTATGGCCTTGTCGGCCTTTTTATGACCTAAAAAAGTAAATTAGGTCATTGATACACTATATATTGAGGAGTTTTAGCCTCATTTTATCATCTATCATCACTCACTCATTAGTGAGGTCTGATTTTAGTGCCCTATTGGGGTTGTTGGCTGATTTAAGAGAGGCACACTTGTTTAAAGAAGATTTTTTTTGGCATTTATGGTGTTTCTCTTGAAGGAAGCTGTTACAACTAGGGTTTGCATGGTTATTTCTTCATGAATTGTAAGTGTTTTCTCTACAAAACTTCTTATTGAATGGTTGTAGTCTAAATTTCTTGCATATTATTTATAAATTTTCTGAATCAAAACCCTAGGTGACAAGCACATTTAATTGGTCCTTGTCTCATGTCCCCTGATAGAGAAATTTTTAGCCATTGAAGAAGGAAGAAAGAGCCTAGCCATAGCTACACTCTCATTTCTTTTTCTCCCTGAGCTAGCCATACTATCCAGAAGCTAAAGAGAGTGAGACGTCCTTGGCCTAGTTCTTCTAACCAGGGCTATACCATTCTAGTGTTTGCTGAAAAGGCCTTGTTGTAGCAACACCTTTCCTCCTCAAACCCTCATGCTTTGGTTGTCTTTGCTTTATCTTCAGCTAGTTGTTTTTCCAATTTGATCTAAAGAAGGAGGAGAGAGCACAAGGCCTTGCTTTAGCAACACCGGAGTGAGCCTCTCTCCCCTAGGGTTTTGTCTCTAAAGCCCTGCCATTGCAACACTTCAGAACCCTTCCCTCTAGTCTTTAGTCATCCTCCTTCAACTCTTGCATCCTTCTTGTTGACTCCATTAAACCCTAAGGCATTGATCTAAGCCTCTATCGTTGAAGTTATTTGATCCAAAAAACTCTCAAACCTCTTTTGAACTGAAACCCTAACTACACTAACCCTAAACTGCTAACCCTAGAATGTTGATGCCACCGTTGGTTATTTCATCTTGATGCATCAACGTTTCATATTATAAGCAATTGAATGGTAGTTAAAGGCATTTATTAGATGGTGTGTTGAATTTTTACATTGAATGCCATGTCATTTCAGTATTTATTGAGGAAGTGATATTATTTGCATTGCTATATTGATAAACATTGACTTCGTCAATATTTATTGCCATAATTGCTTATTTAAATATTAGATAGTCATTAATATACATGAAGTGCTAACCAAGACCTGCATATATCAGTTTGTTGTTATTTTTTTCTCGACCAGGGACTCTACTTGGTTATTATTCATCTTTATTGGTTGTTTAGTCGGGACTGTCTTTTGGATTTAACTTGTGGAGGGGGAAAACTTGTCTTTGATCTACTATTATTTTGCCTCTTCAAAACTCCAGGTCACTGGGGACGTCTCCCCTGGGCCTGACCTCCCTAAAAAGAAAGAACCACCCCATTGTGGTGACATTGGGTGGGATAGGTTCCTGTTACGCCAGTTTGACCTACAAACTTCAGGCTTTTGTCCTGCCTACAAACTATGCGATAACAAGACTAAAATTTTATTATCTAGTTCTTAAAAAATAAGTTAAAGTTGTTTTGACCAAGGATAAATGACTTGTCCCCGACAACGATGCCAAAGATGTTGTCGTCCTTATACACACTTGCAGATGTGAGCCAAGTCCTGCTCACTTAGTGTGTCCTTAGAGGCACATTGCCTAGGTTCAAATCCCACACTGTCACTTTGGCTTGAACCTCTTCCATCTAGGCTTAGTCCTAGGGAAGCCAAGGGGAGTAGACCCTAGTTTCGAGATGAGATTTATGTTAAGTTCTAGGAGTAGATTTTAATTATTTAAGGTTTGGGGGGAGTCTAGCCTATAATGCAAAGGCAACAATGCAAGATGCAAGATTTAGTTATGTCAAGCAAGCCTTTCCCTAGGTGAACTAAGACTAGTGCCTAAGGTTGGGCAAGGGGTCAACTAATATGTAAGGGTGTTTAATTACAAGTAAGATTACAAAGATTATCAAGATACACTTATGTTACAACGAGGTTAGATACTTACAAATAATGAATGCTAGATACACAATATCACAATATAACAAGATAACCATGTTTGTTTAAATGTGCAGGAAGTTAGATACAATCAAGATGTGAACATCATCAACACATTAAGCCTAAGCATGCCCCAATAGTGCTTACTCTATTGGAATGCTCCTTAATGGCCACATCAACACTCAAAATCCACAAGGACACTTAGAAGATTTGAAAGCTTCAAACAAAGTGTTCCACAAGAGTTAAAACATTTAGTTAATTACCCACAAAGTGTTACTTGTAAATAAGATTGGAAGATTATACTTGCAAGTGTTTAGCCTTAAAATATGCCAATTTGAACCAAGGTTATTAATTGCTTAGTGAGTTAAGGGTTTTAAGATTTGAAAGACTTTAATTACCTTAACTAAGTGTTTGACCAAAAACCTCCTCCCCCAATTACCAAATGGTTGTTGGATGCTCAAGAAGCGAGGCAACGAGGCCTACCCTAGCTTCACAGGTCAACCCTAATGAATTGAGTACTCCCAGAAAGGACACCGTGCACCGTGAGACCGTCCCCGGCCTAGCACCTTTCGTTGCCTTCCTCAATCCCCGTTTTAGATGGTGAAGATGGTGGTTTTAGGTACCCTATTAATTCTATTAAGTTTATAGATCAATTGGTTAGGTTTTTAGATGTATTAGAGAGTGTTTTGATGACTTTTAGTTGCCTTAAAATGGTGATTTTATGCCAAAACCGAAACTTTAAGCAGCTTACAAAGATGTGTTATTAAGCATGAAAGTTAAGCACATTAACACATGTAAAGCATGTAAAAAAAAGATGAAATAAAGAGTTATTGTATCACCACTTATTGAGTCACAACATGAAAAGCTTGTAATGAAAGAATGCTAATGAACAAGGGAAAGAACAACTTGCCAAAGAAAGGAAGAAATATTTAAATCTTATCACCACTTAAACATTGATTGTTATAGCATTAAGATAAAGTGTTAAGTGTGAAAAGAAAGATGAAAATTTAGATGTGTGCCTACACTATCAACATGTCCAACAATACATTAACTTAAGTGATGGAAAATGGCCTTAAGGATGAAATAACATGAAAGAGAAAACCACTAATTATACCATCAATGCATTAAACCATTTAGTGTTGGATTAGAGCATGTGAAATGAAATAGAACTTGAGATAGCTCAAAACATGCAAGTAGGTTATGCCCCAAAAGCTTAGGCTAAACTTTAATGTGTGAATGAGATCTAGATCTAGATGATTTTAACCATTAAAGCATGAAAGAACCATTAACACATTGTTACCCTAGCCTTACGATTTTGGGGATGTCTCTCTGAAGGTGTAGGAAATTATTAAGATTAGAAATAGCTTGGAAAGAGAGAAAGTGAGGCAATAAAAAAACCACTCAATGGCACAAGGTGGAGGAAAGCCTACCTTTATTGTGCCAAAGGGGTTGAGAAGAAAGCAAGCAACCAACTACTATCAACAAATCACATGCTAACCCCACGTCCTAGCCTTGGAAGATGATTTTGAAAGGAAAACTTGAAAATGGAACTAACCCTAAGCTCACACGTGGGAGGTATGCCGTACCAATTCTCCTCCCAAGCTACGAGCTACCAAAAATTAGCAAAAAGTGAAAGAAACTATGCACAAGAAGCTAGAAAAGTGAAGAGGAAGGTTGAGATTCGTTACCCACTTGAAGAGAAGGGTCTTGGAGTGTTGTGTGGCTGATTTTGGGCAACATAACCCCCTCAACTTGATAAGAGCCTGCAAAAACTAGCAAGCTATACTTGCTGGAAAAACTACACATAACAATAAAAATGAAGAAAAAATTATGTTTTAGGGCAGAAATTTTTCACATAAATTTTTTATGGAAAAAGTGTATTTTAGATGACCATTCTATGATGTTAAGCTAGCTGAAATATTATATGAAATGGAAAGCAAGAAAAGAAATGAGAAAATAAAGAGTTTAAGTAAGCTTTGAGGGAAGACTCTTCCTTGAGGCAATCCCAACAAAACCTTAGAAGCAAACTTGCAAAACTTCAACAAAATTTGATGCATACAAGTAGATAATATGGCTGAATTTTCTAACAAAATAAAATACTTGTACCCTATTAGCAAGCCCACATATATAGATCAAGAACAATACTAGTTGTATTATCTACCCAAGTAAAATACCTTACCCAAGAATCTACTCTATGCAACCCAAGATGCCAAATCCACAATATTACCTCATATGCAAGAAAGAAACAAGAATACTTGTTGTTCTTCCAATCCTCCAAAGTTTCTTTTTATTACTCAAAAGGAGAATCTTGTAGCAATAAATTGCTCCAAAATCCTCAAGAGCAAAAGAATGGATGCAAGATGGACAAGAATGAAAGAGATGTTAGATGGAAATCAAGTATCATAAAAATAGCTCAAGATATGGTGAGGAAAAGAGTGAGGAGAGAGTTATATTTATACTTGGAGAGACAAACCTACCTCTCTTGGATCAATTCCAAGTGTCCACCACCAAGCACATGAGAGAATCCCAAGGAGGGGGGCACACCATCAAGGGTTTTGGCTAGGAGTGGAGAGGAATAAATGCAAAGTGAGGTGTGGGGATCAAGAAAAGGGTGACATGGAGGTCTAGGAAGGGCGCACCACATGTGAGAGGGGTCTACCACCACTTGCAAATCAAGTTACAATGTTTCACCAAGCAAGGGGGGCGTAACTTCCCCTAGGGAGCGTGAGGGTTTGAGTGGGTGAGTGGGTGAGGGGGTGTGTAAAGGTTAGAAAAGGTTGGGTTGGGTAGATTTGGGTTAGGAAACATCTCTTTTATAATTTTCCATATTTACATAATCCTTTTAACTCAAAATTACAAAAATTACATTTTTACAATGTCTAGACCTAGCAATTAAAATTGTTGTTTTTGACTGACTTAGACTCCTGGTGGACAAACACCTAGCAAAAGTTGTCCAACTGAGATTAAACTTGGTCCAAGGGTGTAGGGGGTCTCATTCCATTTATTTTAAACACAAATACCCCTATCAAAAGTCCAAGGACCTAGTTTTTACAATTTTTGCTCAAAAATAATTAATTAAATAAATAATTAAACCTCCAAACTTAGGAAAATTTAATTAAAAATTAATTAATTAAAAAAATATATATCTAGACTCGTGAGAATTCCGCGAAACTTTCTAATATGTCATACATGGTCATTTAAATCATCCCTAAACAATAGTTACCAGAGAATAATCCCATTAGAACGCCCTTCACCACTTTGGAGGAATTATTGCAGGTGTGAGGGAAAAACTCAAGGGAAATTAATAAGGCTGAAAAGCCCAATTAATAACCCGAGGATAAAAAACCATCGGTGAAAGGAACTCTCCCAATGAACCCATCCCAAGGTAACTAACCTAAATATGACCCATGCAGACCTATTACATTATTAACCTATGCAGGGGTGCGGAAATTTCGTTTACAAAAAGATGTGTTGGAGGCAAAAAATGCCCAGTAGAACCAAATAATCTTCGACAAATGAGAATCTAATGATGCATCTCTTCATGGCACATGGAGTTGACCCCCTAGTTGGATAGGTGGTCAACACTTAGTTAGTTAGGTTCTGAGTCCATTTCTGATATTTATTTGTTTTTTGCTAATAACAATTTTTCAGAAGTGGCTAGATATGACCCTTGTGACTTCACTGCAATAAATAAATATCCACATGCTAGCCCAGAAAAGAAATTGAAAAATTACCTAGTTTCCAGGGAAATAATGTTGTGTCTGCCAAAATGCATACTAATTCATTCATGAGATGTATTAACAAATGGTGTGAAACACATGCCTATGAGGATGTTAAAATGAAACTTTTTGTCCTCTCCTTAGAAGATGATGCCTCATATTGGTATGAGGATATGCCCAACAACTCATTCAAAATGCTTAAAGATCTACTAGATGCCTTCACATAAAAATGGGGGGAAAAGAGAGATCATCGTCACTTGTTGGCAGCCCTTAACACAATAAAAAGAATGAGAATGAGACAATGGATGAGTTTAACAAGAAATTCAATGAACTTGTCTCTAACATGCATACAGATATCAAGCCTCCAAATGTTGCTATTTTGATATACTATGTCGAGAATTTTGGTGGGGAAATGAGATACCAACTTAGAGATAAGGAACCCCCCAACCTCAAGGCAGCTCGGGATATAGTTGTTAAGATTGATAAGAACATGCAGGCTTCAATGAAGTCCAATCTTCTACGATTCAGTAGGGGTAGTTCTTCTAGGAAAATAGAGGCGAAGGACAAGGCTGCGACTACAACTCCTGAAAATAAAGACCCTAATTTCAACCATGTAAAGGCCATTACTAAGATGGTCAAGAGAATGGAAGCAACCCATGCTACTCAGCTTAGTGCCCTACAAAATAGGTTGATAGCTATGGAAAGGTCTCAAAACAACAGATTCCAATCCAGACCAAATAATGATAGGTGGAAAAGAAAAGGTCCTTTTCAAGACCAAAGGCCCACTAATTAGCTACAGTCAAATAATGTGGTGAATGAAGAAACACCTCCCTTTTGTAGATCTTGTGAAGATTTTCAAGAAGAATCTACCTACCTAGGTTTTTGCCAGATAAATGAACAGGGCCTTCCTCCAACAAACAACTTTGTAGGGAAACCCAGAAACTCCAACCACATCAACAATTTTGGCGAAGCTCACCCTTTATCTATGGACTATTTGCTTCATATGAAAGAAAGAAGTGAGCAAACTAATCAAGTGGTGGAAGAATATGACAATGTCACTAAATTGTATGGTCATAAGCCCACAAACGAACATATTTTGGAAATGGCGAGGCACAAAGGGATAGTCTACCAGAGGAAGGGGAAAGAAGGAACAAACAAGTCTCAATCCAGCTTTCCAAAGGTAACTACTCCTACAAACAATCCAATTACTAATCTAATTGTTGATTTAGGTAGTTGGATTTCAAATGCAAATGTAATGATACCAAGCCAATTTTTTCTTGGAATCATTAACTAACCACTGATTCGATTATTAATTGTTGTGTATGCAGGTTGGCCATGAACATTTCAGGCTTAGGGTTTATTCAATTATTCAACCACAGATTATACAAGCATTATTGCAATCATATGAATATCATCAATACTACACAAGATAGGAACCACAAGCAATAGCTGAACTTTATTATAAGAAAGCAAGCACCTGATACAAATAGAGAAGCAGATCTGGAATGGCTTCAGATGGCTTCAAGACAACAATAGAGTTGCATACAAAATGCTCCTGGAAGAAACAAATCAAGCCTCCCAAAGGCTATAATAGAATATGAACGCTCAACTACAAACTAAGGTTTAAGCCCAACCCTCAAGCAACTGGTACGACCCTGCTGACTACTAGTATGGCCCATTGAATAAAATGGATACCAAGGGTTCGACCCTCCTGAAGATGAAGACACCCAAATGCTGCCAAAATCCTCCCTGAAGCTCAAACACTGAAGCTTCCTCCTCAAACTGCAGAAACCTTAAACTAGTACGGCCCTCCTGAAACCATGAATATGGCCAATAGTATGAACCACCTGAGTATGGGCTCTGAATGCCCTGAAATTCTCTAAGATGATAGATCGAGCAGTCACAAGCACCTGAGAGAAGTCTCAAGGTCAGATCTAGCCTATGGCCTTCAAAATCTGAGAAATACTGAATCACCAAATCGTCCTCCTCCTCTTGAAATCGTCCCAACCTGCAAATGGATGATAAGGATGTGATTACTCCTCCAAGAAGCCCTCAAACTGATGAGCAAGGGATTGCAAGCAAAACCCTAATGTTGAAAACCTCCAAAGCTTCCTCAATAAGTTGGATCGAAATCTTCCTCAACAAATGGTGCACCCCTGCAAGAAAACCCTAGCTGGTACGGCCCTGCTGGTCCAACTGGTACGGCTCTGCTAGTCCTCCTGAGTAAATGATGGATGTAGAATGGTGTGGGTAGAGTATTTCATCCCCAAGACCAATCTTGGAACAAGGTTAGTGGAATCTTTCACCACTGAGTTGTTCACTAGGGTTCGTAATATCAAAACCCTCAAAACTATATGCTCAAGAGCATCAACAAGCAAATACCAAAATCCAAAATGGATGAGAGGTGCGCTTTAGCCTTCTCTTTATACCTTTCTTCTATTTCCCTATTGAGTTAAGTTAACCCCTAAGGTTAACTCCTAACTCAACCTCCAATGCTTCTATTCCTTCATTGAGTTATCTTTTAACTCCTTTTACCTTTTTATTAAGTCAACTTAAGAATATAACCTTAGTTTGGTTGAATTTTCCCCTCAGTGTGAGACTATGGCCTAGTGGGGATGCCTAGGAGACTGAGTCTTCTAAATCCTCTTCATCAAGAGGTGGGGGACATTACAGTCTCCCCTGCTAGAAATTGCTTGCCCTAAAGAAATTCTAAACCTGTTTCCCTTACCACTTGTTCATTCTCCCATGTGGCATCCTCAATGGGTAGATCCTTCCTTCTGATCAGGTACTCTTTGATGCTTCTCTTCCTAATCCTCTTCTCCCAAACCTCTAATATTTCTTTCAGTATCAAAATAAGTTGCCTCTCTTCGTCCATGGGAGGTAGTACCTCAATGGGTGTGATGTTTTGGTCGATGGCCTTCTTCAGGAAGGACACATGGAAGACATTGTGTATCCTGTTTCCCTGTGGAAGTTCTAGCTCATAGGCTACGACCCCCATCTTCTTGTTGACCCTGTAGGGCCCAAAGAAACATGCTTGTAGCTTCTCTGCTCCGCTTCTTTTTATAGAAGCCTACATGTCTATTGGGACCTTATCTACTTGGACCTTTTGCTAGTTCTGTGCTCTCTGTAGATGATCCTTCAACTCTCTGAAGATGTCTTAGCTCTGTTGTACCCAATGTTGTACCATTGGTGCCCTATTGTCACCAAAATAAATCTATATAAAAGATAGTGGGTCATAGTTGTATAAGGCCATGAATGGTGTCATGCCTATGGACACATGTTGGGTGGTGTTGTAGCAGTACTCCCCCAAGTGAAACCATCTAACCCACGCTTTATGCTGCCCTGCTACATAATTCCTGAGGTAACCTTCTACCCACTTGTTAACTATCTCGGTTTGTCCATCCATCTGAGGGTGATAGATGGTGCTAGGGGTCAAGGCCATGCCAACCAATCTGAACAAATCCTACCAAAATGTACTCATGAACCTACTATCCATGTCACTGTCAATGGTCTTGGGTAGGCCGTGCAACCTGAAAATCTCCCTGAAAAACAGTTTGGCCACCTATGTTGCACTAAAGTTTGTGGCTATGGAGAAGAAGTGTGCAAACTTCGTCAACATGTCCACTACTACAAAAATGCAGTCCTTCCCCTACGTCCTTGGCAACCCGATGATGAAATCCATGGATATGCTTTCCCACTTTTGCTCTGGAATGGGCAAGGGTTGCAATAGTCCTGTTGGGTGAGTGTGCTCATCCTTGTTCTCCTGGCATGTAGTACACTCCTTGACATGCTTCATTACATCCTCCTTGAGGCCCTTCCATGAGAACCTCTCTCTCACTTGCCTGTATGTCTTACTAATCCCTTGGTGCCCTGCCATTGGTGAGTCATGACAAGCCTGCAACACTTTGGCCTTGAAGGCGGATATAGGAACCAAAAAGATTTGGCCCTTGTAATAGATGAGGTCATTTATAATCCTAAAGTTATCATCCTATACATGTCCATCCAATAGCTAACAAGTGAACTGATCCTTTGCATACTCCATCACCAAGTGGTCCTTCCAGTCAACCAATACACTTGTCATGGAAAAAATGGATGGCCTCCTGAACAATGCATCAGCCACCACATTGTTCTTCCCTTTGACAAATTCAATGTCAAAGTCATAAGCCTATATTCTTCTTACCCATTTTTGTTGCCTTTCATTTAAGTCCTTCTGCACTAGTAGGTATTTAAGACTGTTATGATATTATTTGACCAAAAAACGTGCACCTACCAGATATTGCCGAAATTTGGCTAGTGCATGCATGATAGCCAACATTTCTTTGTCATAAATTTTGTAGAGTAGCTCAGGACCCCTGAGTTTTCAGCTCTCATAGGCAAGAGGGTGCCTATTCTGCATTAGTATGGCCCCTATACCTTCTCATGAGGCATCACACTCCAAGCTGAAAGGCAGGCCGAAATCTAGAAGGGCTAGGACTGGGCACGTGCTCATCACATTTTTCATCTTATCCATCGTAATTTGAGCTTCTTCACTCCATTTGAAGGCTCCCTTCTTAGTCAAATCGGTCAAGGGTGCACACAGTTGAGAAAACCCCTTGAAAAATTTCTTGTAGTACATGCACATGCCTAGAAATGCCCTTAACTCTGTGAGTGTCTTAGGAGTAGGGCACTCCATAATGAATTTTATTTTCTCCTAATGTACCTGTACCCCTTTTTCTCTAATGATATGTCCCAAGTAAAGTAACTCTGTCATTCCAAACTCACATTTGGACTACTTAGCATAAGGTGATTTTCCCTCCATGATAGACAAAATTTGGTCTACATGCCGAAGCTGTTCCTCTCACGTCTTATTGTAAATGAGCAAGTCATCAAAAAATACTAACAAGTGCTTCCTCAATTGTTTGTTGAACACATGGTTCATGCATTATTGGAACATGGTTGGGGCATTGGTTAACCTAAATGGCATCACCAAGAACTCATAATGGTCGTAATGACTCCTAAACGTTGTTTTTGAGATGTCCTCCTCCCTCATCTTGATTTGATGGTAGCCAGAATGAAGGTCAATCTTTGTGAAATAGACAGCTCCATGTAGTTCCTCTAGCAACTCATCAATCCTTGGTATAGGGTACCTATTTTTTATTCTCTTTTTATTCAAGGCTTGGAAGTCAATGCACATCTACATAGTCCCATATTTCTTCTTGACTAGCACTACTGAAGAAGCAAAAGGGCTAGAGCTCGGCCTGATGTGCCCCATGTCCAAAAGTTCTTTAATGGCTTTATCTATCTCGTCTTTATACTTCTTTGGATGCCTGTATGGTGTGCTAATGACTAGTTTAGCTCCTCCCTCTAGCTCAATGATATGCTCAAACCCCCTGTCTGGTGGCACCCCTGGAGGAATCGACCCAAACACTTTGTTGTGTTTGTCAAGGATCTCTTGGGTATTTGGTGTGTAGTGAACCTTTCCCTACTCATCCACACATGCTGAAATCCTGCATTTTGCTGCATACACTATCTCATCTCTCCAGAAGATGGCCTCCATCCTCTTGGCCATGACTACCTTTGCAGCATTACTTGTCATGTCTCTAAGAACTACCTTTCATCCACCCTCCTCTGTAAAGGACATCTCCATGGTCTTGTAGTTGGTGGTGATAAGCCCCAACGTACTGAGCCACTGAAATCCAAGGATTATGTTAGTATCTGGAAGGTCCATGACATAGACATCCTGTACCATCTCATGCCTACCCAATGTAAGCTTCATACTAGGAATGTACCTGTCACAAGGCATAGTGCTTCCACCTGCTACCTCCACCTTGAATCCTTCAAAATCAACCATGGGTATATGCCTCCTCTTCAGCAATGTTGAGTCAATGAAGTTGTGAGAGGCTCCCCCATCAATCAACACTAATACCTTCTGCCCATGCAAGACTCCCCTCATCCAGAAGGTGTTATGTTTTTGTACTCCATTGATAGATGCCAAGGTGGCTTTGTCCTCAGCTATACTGTCTTGTCCTGTGACCTCCTCCTCTACTATCTCGGTGGTTTTGGCCTCAATGTTTTGTATCTAGCTGATCTCTTCCTCTTCCTCATTGTATGAAGTGACTTCTATGTAGTGCACTTGACCACGACCCATGCATTTATGTGTTGGGTTCCATGGTTCTTTGCAAGTGAAGAAAAGTTGCTTCCTCCTAAGTTCCCTCCTGGTGTTCTCATCTAGTCTACCATGGCCCTTGTCAAACCCCCTTGGGTCACATCCTCCTTGGTTCATTGGAGGTCTCTGATCTCTTCCCCCGGTGTTAAGAGGTGGTCTAGGTATAAATTTTGGTTTGGCAGCTGGCCCTAGGTCCCTCGTCCTCCAAATAACATCATCTAGATTGGTAGGCTTAAAATCATTTACCCAACCCTTCAAGGGTTCCATCAACCCTTTAGTGAAGAGAATCATAAGTCGGGTGGGTGATATATCATGGACCATAAATGCTAGCCTCTGGAACTCTTCAATGTATACTTCTGCTACTCCATTTTTCCTGAGTTGTGTGAGCTCCTAGAATTGTAGCTCAGGGTCCCCTTGATCAAATCTGTCAATGAGTCTCTGAGTGAATTCTGTGTAAGTCAATATCTAGTTGTGGCCTAGGGTGGTGAGTCCATGATACCATCGGTCATGATATTTTCCATCCAAATACATAGTGGAAAACTTGATGGCTTCCATCTCCCTCATGGGGTTAAGATGTAGATAAGTATCCAGCTTTTGTACCCATGCTTGCACTGCCATCTTGGTTGTACCATCAAAGTATGGGATTTCCATCTTTCCCATTGTTAGTTCAAACTCATAACTTCTCCTGTGGTTCGAATTGGGCTTGTTTCTGAACTTGAGTTGGCGGTATTGATCCAGGGACATCTACCTCTGAATCATCATATCCAACCCATGGTACTCCCTAGTACATTGTGCCATTTTCTCAACAAAGTCATCCACCAGCTCCTGCTGCACCTGTTCATCTATGAATGTGGGAAAGTACGGTCTAGGATTAGCCCTGCTACCCATATGTCCATGTGACATAACCTCTCCATGGCTTCCCTCAGATCTGGGAGCATTTTTTGGATTATACTTGATCTCACCATGGGATCCACTAGCATCTTTGCTTCCATACGTCTCAGGGTCTTTCCCCTAGTGAGTCATCTATATTAATAGCCGAGTGATCATCGACTATTCCCATCAATCATCCTCAGATTCCCATCTACCTTCTTCAAGGTCTCAGTGATTTTAGCCTATCCCCTTTTGTTTGTCTCCTGGCTTTCCTGTAAATGGTGGCCTAGGTTTCCTTCTGTGAGGTTTAAGGTTTGCTGGAATTTGTCGAATTGGGCTGCCAAGAAAGCCAAACCCTGTGGCTCACAGTCATCTCCTGATCCCTCCATTTTCGCTTATGTTTCACTAGCCTGCTTCTTCCTTCTGCCCATAAAGACACCATTGTACCTTTGCATGTGATAACCCTCACAAGTTTGGAGGATCAGAGCTCTGATACCACTGTAATGATACCAAGCCAATTTTTTCTTGGAATCACTAACTAACTAGTGATCTGATTATTAATTGTTGTGTATGCAGGTTGGCCATGAACATTTTGGCCTTAGGGTTTATTCCGTTATTCAACCACAGATTATACAAGCATTATTGCAATCATATGAAGATCATCAATACTACAAAAGATAGGAAGCACAAGAAATAGATGAACTTTATTATAAGAAAGCAAGCACCTGATACAAATAGAGAAGGAGATTTGGAATGGCTTTAGATGGCTTCAAGACAATAATAGAGTTGCATACAAAATTCTCCCAGAAGATACAATCAAGCCTCCCAAAGGATATAATAGAATATGAACACTCAACTGCAAACTAGGGTTTAAGCCCAACCCTCAAGCAACTGGTATGGCCCTGCTGACTGTTGGTATGGCCTACTGAAGACAATGGATACTAGGGGTTCAGCCCTCCTGAAGATGAAAACCCCCAAATGATGTCAAACTCCTCCCAATGATAGATCTAGGAAATGGAAGCCTCTTCTTGAAGTATGGAGCTCAAAAGCTGAAGCTTCCTCCTCAAACTGCAGAAACCTTAAATTGGTACGACCCTCCTGAAACCATGAATATGGCCAATAGTATGGCCTAGCTAAGTATGGGCTCTGAATGCCCCAAAATTATCTAGGATGATAGATCAGGCAGTCACAAGAACCTAAGAGAAGTCTCAAGGTCAGATCTAGCCTATGGCCTTCTAGATCTGAGAAATACTGAATCACCAAATCGTTCTCCTCCTCTTGAAATTGTCCCAACCTGCAAATGGAAGATAAGGATGTGATTAATCCTCCAAGAAGCCCTCAAACTGATGATCAAGGGCTTGCAAGAAAAACCCTAATGCTAAAAACCTCCAAAGCTTCCTCAATAAGCTGGATCGAACTCTTCCTCAACAAATGGTGCGCCCCTGCAAGAAAACCCTAGCTGGTATGGCCCTGTTGGTCCAACTAGTATGACCCTGCTATTCCTCCTAACTAGATGATGAATGTAGAATGGTGTAGAATGGTGTGGGTTGATTATTTCAACCCTGAGACCAATCTTGGAAAAAGGTGAGTGGAATCTTTCACCACTGAGTTGTTCACTAGGGTTTGTAATATCAAAACCCTCAAAACTGTATGCTCAAGAGCATCAACAAGAAAATACCAAAATCCAGAATGGATGAGAGGTGTGCCCTACCCTTCTCTTTATACCTTTCCTTTATTTCTCTATTGAGTTAAGTTAACCCTTAAGGTTAACTCCTAACTCAACCTCCAACGCTTCTAGTCCTTCATTGAGTTATCTTTTAACTCCTTTTACCTTTTTATTAAGTCAACTTAACAATATAACCTTAGTTTGGTTGAATTTTCCCCTCAGTGTGAGACTATGGCCTAGTGGGGATGCCTAGGCCACTGAGTCTTATCAATCCTCTTCATCAAGAGGTGGGGGACATTACAACAAAGGTCTTGGTTCTAGTGTCAGATCTCTTGAAAATCCCCTAACAGAAAGAAAATCTTCTGCAAGAAATAAATCTTCCAAGTAATAAAGTTGTTCCAAAAGATCAAGAAAAGGTTAAGGAACATCATGAAGATCCTCCAGTGGTTTTGACTAGCAAAGATATGACTAAGGAAGAAAATCCTCCTTTATTTGTATCATTATAAATAAATGATCAATGGTTACATAACTGGATGTATGATTCAGGTGCTTCATCAAACATCGTCACCAAGGTGATTATGCAAAGGTTAGGCCTTAAAATCACAAGGCCTTATCAAAATGTATGTGCCATGGACTCTAGAGAAATTGAAACTCATGGAATAATCATAGATCTGCCAGTCAAGAACATCAGGAGGGCATGAAAGAAGCAACCAGGCTGGCTAGAATGGCAGTGATAAACAACCTAGGCTAGGAATCAAAAGAGAAGTTGAAGAAACAAGAATTCTAGGTGTATAGATGAAAGAAGTTAAACCAACCCATCTCTATCATTCCTGTGAAAAATCAAACCAAACCTCCACCCTTGGACATTATCTTCACAAAAACTTCCAAAACGGAGAGGGTGGACTTGAACTTTGACTTTGAAGGGGCGCTATTTAAGATGCATGTAACCATCCCTCTAAGAGAAGTCATTCAGGTACCATATGTTAAAGAGAAGTTTGACAACTTATTCAAAGGATTAGATGGACCCATGGACCCTCCTATTATGTTGCAAGCTGATCACTTTAGGGTCCATTATGATGAACATCGCCCCTTCTTTATGACCTTGATAATGAATAACAAGAGCCTCAATAACTGCATGTTGGATTTAGGGGCTGGTGCTAATATGATGTCCCTCAAGGTCATGCAGCAAGTAGGTTTGAAAGTCACATGACCTTACAGGAATGTGTGTGGCTTTGAATCTAAAGCTATACCCACACATGGGGTAATTGAGAATGTCAAAGTTTTCCTTAAGGAATACCCCGAGAAGGTGATCCACATGGACATAGTGGTAGTGGATGTACCAGATGTGTGGGGGATGTTATTGTCTAGGAAGTTTTCCTCTAAACTGGGAGGTACCCTTGAGATGGACCTCACTTATGTGAATATACCTTTGAAAGATGGAACTACAGGTCATCTCCCGAATGTACCCGTGACTACAACCCATGTGAAAGAAGCTAGTGATCCCATCAAAGATGACAAAGCACATGAGAAAATCATGGAAAGTCTTCTTGAGTTTTCTCTGAGTAATATGCCTTTTTCAATAGAGGAAGACTTTGATTAGATTCAGTGGCCCAAGAAAGAGGAATATCAACAAATCCTAGACAAATATAAAGACAAGGAAGTTGGGACCATGAAGTTACTAAAAATAGGAGAAAGTGACATACTGATTCAACCTTCCCAGCAAGAAGTCTTTACAACAGAATCCCACCCCCCTCCCTCTACACAGTACACCATGGTTGTGCAAGGAACAACAAAGTACAAGATCTGAGAGTACAAGGAAGGGGATGTAGTGTGGATGTGGGATACCCAGAAGGGAGAGACAACTAATGTCAAAGGAAGTACTCAATCTTGGCTTGGGCCTTTCAAAATTGGAAGAAAATTAGTTGACGACTCTTACTACTTGTCCAATTTGGAAGGAAGAAGTTGCCCATTACCAATCAGTAGGCACCTCCTCAAACCCCACTAGGGTGGGGGGACTTGACTTCACAGGTAAGTACATGTAAGTAGGTAGGAATTTTGCATTCATTGTATATACCATTGCATTTCATGCTAGGGTAGTTTGCTTTCACATTTGTACATATGATTGTGTTTATTTCACTCTTATATACATATATATGCTGGGGTGGTACAACCACCCCAAATGATTACTAATAGTTGTTATTGGGATCAAGTAGCTAACAATTTATGCCAGAGATGCTGAGGTTCTCATGCGTTCTACAGTGAGCACATGTCCCCGAGCTGGAGCCAGATGTTATCCCCCACTTTTAGGGATAAATAGGAGATTATTTCTCGAGGCCCACAGGTCCTAGACATGGAGTATATAGAGCCCAATCGACTTGAGCATGGCCCTGGAGGGCCCATATTTTCTCCCTTTTAGTGCCTCCACTTTTTCAGCAACAACAACATCCATCACCCTCAGCTTGGTCCTGTATCAGAGATGGTTGTTACTCCATGAGGTAATGATTCCAGGTATCATGGTATGTGTCACTCTGATCTTCAAAACCTTTGAATATGTGCATTTAATTCCTTTTGTTTCTAAAAAATGCTTGGATCTTATACTTGTCCACTCGACCATGTCTTGGGGGAATTACAGGGTGCCCCAATAAGCTTGTGCCCATAGGTTTTGGTTTGCCACTTGAGGGATTTCTGAAAAGTCATCGTCCATTCCCATCATATTGCCACTTTTTCATCTTGCTTCCCACTCGTCCATCCCATTACATTTTTCTGGGCATTGGGTTGGTCAATCATTTAAGGGTTGCACCTTTCCTTATGGGAAGAAGGGGCTAAAGTCCCAGAAGGTAAAAGCAGGCTGGAAAAAGATAAAAGCCAAAAAGTAAAACCTCGAGATGCTTTGCCCAGGGATCCCCGAGAAAGCAGTAAAAGGATTTTCAACAAGAAACAAGAGGGATCCAATAAAATAAATAAAAAAAGACCTAGTCAGAGGATGGGGGGTCTCATCACGAGCCAGCCTATTAGGTCCATGGGTACCTAGAAGTATGACACTACTGGCAACTGGTTACCACGCCAGGGTAGTGGCTCTTGGTTGCATGGCCAAGAGAAAGGGGGTCTCATCATGAGCCAACCTTCTCATTTATGTGAAAGTACTTGTGGGTAACATTGCCACCACTAGTCACCACATTAGGGCAGTGTCCGCTGATTATCTTCTTGAAGAAAACACAATAAAGAATAAATAATAAAAGACATGAATGGGCTTGGAAACAATTGCATCTCGGACAGGTGCAACTCGCCTTCAACAAAGGCACCCACAAGTAAGCTCTACATTTCCCTACTTTCACTGCACCCCTTGTCAAGACATCACTTGTCCACCTCACCCACTTACATGACTTGGATTTAATCTCTTCTGGAAACATCCCTTTTCAGTGGACAGTAGCCCAATAGGATGCCCTATCACTTTCTCCAAACTTGTATTCCAGACTTGTATAATGTCTTTGAGCACTTAACTGGGGTAATAGGGGTTTTATGAACATGTTTAATAATATTGATGATGAGATGTGATTGACATTGCTATGATCCCCGTGACTTATGAGCCCATGGAGGGCATAGTTGTTGATGTGCATAATCATGCCCGACAGACATGTACCACATTGGATAGGTACACATGGGGAGATGATTAGTTCTGACCTCCATGGGACTGAAGAGCCCACTAGATGGATGTTGAGACCCTAGTAGGGGACAAATATAGGAGAAAAGGTTTTGCACCAGAGAAGAGGAGGACGTTGCACAAAGGCACCTTGGTAGACCTTGACATAGGGGGGTTGTGCCCCCTTCATTGGAACGTTGTCCTTGGAAGGCATAGGACATCACCCAGGAGGTTCATGACATAATCCTTGCTTCATGGACGTTTTAGTAGATAGACATGGCATTTTTGGCATGTGTGGCAGGTTGGAGAAGCCCAAGGAGGGCTAACGTTTTGTTCCAGGAGGCTACATTTTCCCTAGAAAGGGATAACGTCACCCTAGAAGGGGCATGATGTCTTTCTTTTTCTTGATTAGGGTTCATTTATGACAATTTAATGTAAAAACAATATTATTATGTATTTTGGCCTTGTCGGCCTTTTGATGACCTAAAAAGTAATTAAGGTCATTGATATTGTATAAATTGAGAGTTTTCACTCTCATTTTTTCATCATCTTTCACTCACACATTAGTGAGGTCTGAAATTTGCGCCCTTCTTAGGGTTTTTGGCCGAAACTTTGAGGCACACTTGTTGAAGGAAGACTGTTCTTAGCATTTTTGGCATTTCTCTTGGTGGAAGATATTACAACTAAGGTTTTGCTACTTGAATACATGGTTATGTAAGTGAATTTCTGCAACATTTCTTGATTGAATGGTTATGGTTTATTTTACTTGCATTTATTACTATAATTTTCTGAATCAAACCCTAGGTGACAAGCACTAGTTAATGTCCTTGTCTCATGTCCCTACTAAGATTTTGAGTCATTTAATTTGCTAAAGTGAGATAGAGCCTTGCCATAGCAACACTCTATCCTTTTCTTCTAGCCTATCCATTTGTACCCTTGTTGTTAAGCTAAGAAGGAGAAAAATGCACCAAGGCCTAGGGTTTCTACACCTTGGTGAGCCGTTTTTCCCTAAGGTTTGTCTAGTGAAGCCTTGCTTTAGCAACACATCACTTACAAACTCTCGTGTCTTAGACTTTGTCAATCATTATTCAAGCTAGTTGTTTTTTATTATTGCCATTGAGCTAAAGAAGGAGGAGAGAGCACTAAGGCCTAGGTTTTTCTACACTTTAGTGAGCCTCTCTCCCCTAGGGTTTCATTGTTGAGGCCTTGCTTTAGCAACACCTCAACACTTAAACCTCTTGTCTTTGATCTTTCATTATCATTTCAGTCCTTCAACCTTTGCAGCTTCTTTTGACTCCATATGCCCTAGTAACGCACTGATCTAAGACCCTATTTCTTGAGTGGCTTGACCACAACTTCAAACAAACAAATACTTTGAGAAATCACTAACCTTTATAAACCTAGCCTAGACTAATCCTACTAACCCTATTGCTGATATATTTTTCTTGTGCTATAAACATACTCATTGCAGCATGTATTTGTCTTTAAAGAAATTGAATGATTAGCTAAAGCATTACTTCAAGTATTGCTACATTGATGATAAATTGCCATTGTTTGTTGTGAAGCTTCATTAGCACTTATTCTGAAGTGATATATATTGCAATCATTTCCATTGTACAACTTTGATTTGCTTCAACAATAATATTGTTTATCAATTGCTTATTCTCAAAAAGTCATTGATTATATGAAGTACTAACCAGCAAGTAAGCTTGCACATGTATAGTTTCTTTGTTGCTTTGTCTCGGGCAGGTACACTTCTTCGTTACTACTTCTGGTTATCTTTTATCTTTATTGGCTATTAAGCTATACTTTATGATCAGGTGGTGACTTGTGAAGGGGAATATTATCACTTAGCCTTTCTAAGCCTTTTTCCTTCTCAAAACCCTAAGTCACCGAGGACATCTCCCCTGAGCCTTACCTCCCTAAATAGAAAGAGCCATCCCATTGAGGTGATAGTGGTGGGATTGGTTCAGTTATGCTAGTTTGACCTCCTTTCATCCATATTTTACCATAACTACAAACTGTGCGATAACACAGTATACACACTTCGACAAAATGTACTATGGGAGGATTGAATGACTACAAAGGCCGAATGTCCCGAACGATGAAGTACCAGAGAACCTTGTTCCAGCATCCGTCACATGATAAGGTAAAAAAGCTAAAGGGGCTAGAAGTAAATAAATCCTCAGACATTTGAATACGGTCCCATGTAGAAGAAAAGGGGCAGAATAAGAAAGCGCTAACAAAACAATGCTTGGAATGTATAAGCTCATGGTTTCAAGCTCACGGTCACACAAATTTTGGTTTGAAGGGAGCACTTATTGATTAAGAATCAAATTTACAATAATTCGAGATCTGTAGACTAATTAACTGATACACAGTCATGATTAAGGAAGAGTTAAAACATGAGCATTATGAATTAAGAATAAAAAGGAAAAATGATATTATTAAAGTTTAATATTATCATTTAAATTAAAGGGTACAATGGTTCATTGTCAAAAGATACAATGGTTCAAATTCAGACCAATTGGAAGACTATATAAACAAGAAAGAATAGTGAGAAGAAAGTGTCTCTGTAGTCTAGATTAGAAGATCAAAAACAGAAACAGATTCTAAGAAGAAAAAATGATGATACTTATGCAGTGAGGGTGGAAGGGACGAGCAAGGAAGGATTCATATCCCTTACTAAGTAAAGTGTGAAAACAAGGGAGTTGGTGCTTCCTAGGGTTGGTGCCCTAAAGACAAGGGATTTGGTGCTTCCTAGGGCTGGTTCCCTAAAACAAGGGAGTTGGTGCTTCCTAGGGTTGTTTCCCTGAAGAAGGGGATTTGTGTCTCCAAGAGTTGGTGCTCTAAAGAGGATTGGTGTCCTCACAATCTCAGACTACTCTTTATAAAGTCTTGTAATTCTTGTTAATTATATTTATATAATTGATTTTAAATACAAGTCCATTGATAATCTATTGTGATTATTAATAAAATAAAAAAGTAAATACTAATTGTATAAAAAGGTAATATTGATTCA
>JZKD02S1647048.1:538703-563444 GCA_000966675.3 Picea glauca | reverse complement strand
CATGATTTTGACTATTTTGAGCTATAAGTCAATTAAATTCACTGAAGAGGTCATTTTGGGCACATTACTTGGAGGAACCTCTCAGTGTAATAGCTCATTGGAATCGGGAGGAGCATAACTACAATATGGGATGGCTATAAGTGACTTTCAGTGGCCAAGTAAGCTACAAGGAGAGATATGGCACTTTTCAGAGGTAAAAAGGTTAATTAATTAATTAAAGTGATTTAATTAATTAATTAAATATTAATAAAATGAAAGTCACTTTGGAGGGACAAGGTGAGCCAAAAGGTATAAAGGAAAGGCAAGGGCCTCTTCTCATTCATTCATGTATGATCATCTTTTGATATCTGGCTTTTAGCTAGTGAGCCCAGCATTGGGGGTTTTGAGGGTTTTGACTTAACAAACCCTAGAGGACGATTCAGTGGTGAAAGATTCCACCTAGCTTGTCCCAAGCTTGGTATCAGAGATGAAATACTCTCCCATGTCATTCTAGTTCCATATCTACTCAGTTGTAGGAGGATTCCATATCAGTTACTTATGTAGATAAAGAGAGGGCGCACCAGTTGGGGGTTTCCAGCAAGGGGGGCACACCATCCATTGAGAGAGGATTCGTCCTAGCTGAGGAGGAATGATTTTTGGAATTCCAAGTATTGGGTTTTACTTGCAAGGCCTTAGCCAATTTCTAGTGCCTCTTGAGGGAGCTTTATGGTTCAGATTATTTCCTAGAGCAGTGGGACGAATTGGAGAGAAGGAGGGCATTTTTGAGATTCATATCTATTTATTTTGGAGGAGTTATCCATAGAATTTCGACCTGAGACTTCAGGAGGGGGATATTATCACCCTGATATACCATTTGGCCGATTTTGGGCTCATTTGCAGGCCACCTTCATCATGGCCGAAATTGTAGGGTTTGGCAGTTTCAGGAGGCGCAGCTCAATTGGAGGGTTTAGCATTTGGAGGAGTTTCCTTTGGTATTTTGGTTTGATATTTCAGGACAGGTTTCCACTCATCCCGATCTACAATTTGGCATCTTCAGCGTATCATTTGGAGGTCTTTGATAGTAGGGCTGAAATTGTAGGGGTTGATAGTTCCAACAGGACGTGGCATCTTCCAGTGGGGGTTTGGCACCCCATACGACCCAGATATACCTTGGAATTGGTCTTCATCTCTTATTAAGCTTTTGGAGGATTATTTTGTATTGTCAGGAGATTTTTGTAGCAGCTCATACTTCTATCTTGGAGCCATATGTTGAGCATTCCAGATCGGCATCTTCATTGTAGTAGGTTCCTCTATTTCATGAATCAAATCATATTTGGGATGTTTTGGCTTGTCTATCATATTGCATATGGTTGAGGTATGTTCCATGGTTATATCTTCTTGTTTATTTATACAATACACATATATAACACATCAATAAACCCTAAGGCCGAAATCAAGAGGCCATTCAACAAGTAAACACATCTAAACAAGTAATTCAACAAAGTGTTTGATGAAATGCCACAACCAGAATTTTTTTAAAAAGACACCAAAACCGTGATGTTCCTGGCCTAATGGCTTGGGATCATTAGACCAAGTATGTCAGTGGTATGTAGATAGTGGATGTTCCAAACATATGACTGGAGATCAAAGCAAATTTCTCAAGTTAAAAAAGAAAGGAAAAGAAAAAGTAACCTTTGGAGATAATATGTCAGCCAAAATACTGGGAAAAGGCACTGTCAATTTAGGGAATAACAAGACCAAAGAAGAAGATGCACTTTTGGTAGAAAATATCAAGCCTAATCTGCTAAGTGTAAGTTAGACATGTGATCAAGGTCACATACTTACCTTTGATTCTCAAAAATGTGAGATCAGAAAAAAAGGATACTAGAAAGCTAGTAGCAGTTGCACCAAGAACATCTAGCAATGTGTACATCCTTGATGTAGATGAAGGACAAAAATGTTGTTGAAGTCAAGAATATGAAAGTTGACTATGGCATAGAAGGTTGGGACATTTAAGCTTTGAAAACTTAATCAAAGCCAACAAGAAAGATGTAGTAAGGGATTTGCCAAAAGTTATTAAGCCTTCAAACTCTATTTGTAAACATTGTCAAATAGGGAAGCAAACATGAGTTAGTTTCAACACAAAAGATCATTCCAAAACAAAACCATTAGAACTTATTCACACATATCTATGTGGACCTACCAGAACTAAAAGTATTTATGGTGAACATTATTTTATGTTGATCATTGATGATTACACAAGAGTGACCTGGGTATACTTTCTAATAGAAAAATCAGAAGCCTTTGAGAAGTTTAAAACATACAAAGTCCTTGTAGAGAATGAAACATACCTCAAAATTAAATGTTTGACATCAGACAATGAAGGAGAATTCACCTCTAAAGAGTTCATTCAATTCTGTGAAAATCATGGTATCAAAAGACAGTTTTCAGCTCCCAAGACTCCTCAATAGAATGGAGTGGTGGAAAGGAAAAACAAAACAGTTCAAGAAGCTGCAAGAACCATGTTAAATGAAGCCAGGCTTCTAGATAAATTCTGGAGAGATGCAATCTACACAACAGTCCACATACTTAATCGAGATCAGTTGAGACCCAACCATGACAAAACTCCTTATGAACTATGGTTTGTCATAACAACATCTGTTAAACACTTTAGAGTTTTTGGAAGTAAATGTTACATTAAGAATGATGAACATAATTTAAGAAAGTTTGATCCAAGATCTGATGAAGGCATATTTTTAGGTTATTCAACTAATAAGAAAGCATACGGAGGTTATAATCTTAGACTACTAAAGATAGTGGAAAGTGCCAATGTAAAGATAGATGATCTAAAACTAAAGAAGAGCATATCCCAAGACATATCAAAAATTGATAAAGAATCTCAATAAGAAGATGATGATGTAGAATCTCAGCAAGAAGATGATGATAATGAAACACGAGAAAATGAACCATATACTGATGAAGAAGACAATGAATAAATTCCCTTGCCAAAGTCTCCATCGAAAAGAGTTCAAAACAATCATCATGAGAGTCAGATCATTGGAGATAAAAATGCAGGAGTAGAAACAAGAAGGAAACTCACATTTGACTCATAATAGGCAATGTTGTCTATGATAGAACCTAAATCATTTAAAGAAGCCAACAAAAGTAAAAACTAGACAAAGGCAATGAATGAAGAACTTGACCAGACAGAGAGGAACCAAACTTGGGAATTAGTTCCAAGACCTAAGGACAAGCATGTAGTAGGAACTAAGTGGATCTTCAAGAACAAACTAAATGAACATGTGGAGATTATAAAGAACAAAGCCAGATTGGTTTGCAAAAGATATGCTCAAGTATAAGGTATTGATTTTGAATAAACTTTTTCTCCAATAGCAAGACTAGAAGTCATCAGAATGTTCCTAGCATTTGCATGCTTCAAGAATTTCAAGATTTATCAGATGGATGTCAAGTCTGATAAAATATATACAGGAACAACAAGATGGCGGAAAAGGCTCACTAGACAACTCTTTTGTATTCATGGCAATGGTACATATCTATAGTATAATGGGTGATGCCACCTCATAGAGAGATTTTCTCTAGATCCTAAAATCATGCATGATGATTAGGCTAGGCAATCTTAACTAACTCATTAGTCATCACTTGAGGATATATTACTAATATCCTGAATGAATAATACAAATAAAGGTGACAATTAGACTTAGTGATTGGTTAAGGTAAGCCATAGGCTAACACTCCCCCCCTCAATCACAAGTCCGATCAATAATACCAGCAATAAAGCATAAACTGGTATCATTTCCAAGTCTTCATATTGAAACTCTTGAGTTGAGCCTCAATGAAGAACTGCCTGAAAAAATGCCAGTCTGGATGTCAAATTGTTCATCTAAAATGAACTAGAAGAGAGATGAGATATGGAAGTGAACAACTGCAATATCTGAACATTCCTTGATTGCTTGACAATTTGATCATTTTGCCAAGTATTTGAGCTAGAAGAATCTAATGTCTTCTGCTAATTGGTGAACATGTAGTATCACCACTCTAATATCAGTGTATAACTGAAGTGCTCTCTGAATCTGTGGTTTGGGATGATAATTAACCAATTGATACCACGTATCTGATGGTTTTTGGATGACCACTAACCAATTTTGACACTATTAGGTGTCCAACAACATCTCAATCATGTAATGTGTATGATTCAATTGCAAGTCATTGAACCATAATTCTACCAAAATTTGTCATCTACAGACTGCAATTGCCCATTTGGAAAATCTCATGCCCATGTGGCATATTTGTTGTCGAAACTTTTGGTTTGACAACCATCTTCAATTCCATCATCAATTCCCCTGTTTGTCAGTTGAAAGGAGAGACTTTAAGTGGTTTCTTGAACCATTTTCATTTGATTTTTGAACTCCAACCCTTAAGGTACAAAAGAGTTACATCATTGTACTTCCTCTTCTAGGATTAAGAGAGTATCATACTTATTCCATTTGTGTACAACATGAAGTGGGCATGCAGAAAAAAACACATGTTATCTCATCCCGTGAAGGCCATGCTCAAAAGCTACACCATAAGGGACCACTTATGTGAGGTACAAAAATGTTATGTGCCGCAAGATTGGTCTTTACTCGAGATTGAATTCTATGGTAAGACTTATATAATTGCTTGGTTGTTGATGGCCACTTCCAAGGATCAATCCACTCATAGTGAATCTTCAATCTTGTAGGTTTCTTCAGTGTTGAACATATGTCTGAAGAATGGTTATGCTTGCCACAATGTTGGAAAGGATGAAGATCAAAACACTGATTCTTCTTGTGACCAACTCGAAGATTAATTAATTAAAGTGATTTAATTAATTAATTAAATATTAATAAAATGAAAGTCACTTTGGAGAGAGGAGGTGAGCAAGAAGTATAAATGAAAGGAAAGGGATTCTATTGATTCATTCATGTATATCTATCATTTGATTTTTGGCTTCTAGCTAGAGGGCCCATCTCTTGGGGGTTTTGAGGGTTTTGACCTAATAAACCCTAGAGGACGATTCAGTGGTGAAAGATTCCACCTAGCTTGTCCCAAGCTTGGTCTCTGAGATGCAATACTCTCCCAAACCATTCAAGTTCCAGATATACTCAGTTGTAGGAGGATTCTACATCAGTAACATGTGCAGATAGAGAGAGGGCGCACCAGTTGAGGGTTTCCAGTAGGAGGGGCGCACCATCCATTGAGGGAGGATTCATTCTAGCCGAGGAGAAGAGATTTTGGGAATTCCAATTATTGGGTTTTCATTGTAGGTGTCATAGCACTATTCTTGGTGGATTATGGAGGTATTTTGGTGGAGGATTCATTTGTATTGAGAGTGGGACGAATTCCCAAGAGGAGGGCGTACCATTCTCTGGAGGGTGACTAGATCTAAGGATCTAGCAGGTATTTTTCTTAGTTGAGCACTTGGGTTTTCATTGTCATACCCTGATCTATCATTCTAGTGGATTGGTGGAGCTATTGGAGGTCTCTAGGAGGGAGGCCAAATTATATAAGGTTTCAGTCACCTAGGGGGGCACACCATTCCTTGGAGGAGATTCAGATACATAGGGTTTGAGAGGGGTTTTGGAGATTTGGTCACCTGGTTTGTTCTTGCCTTCACCCGATCTACTGTTTGGCATATTTCTTGGGGTGATTGGACATCTTTGGCAATAGGGTCAAATTATTGAGGAGCTTCAGCATTCCAACAGGGCGTGGCATCATTTAGTAGGGCTTTGGCACTTCATACGGCCATATCTACTCTTGTCTTGATCTTCATTGAACATTTAGCCTTTGGGAGGCTTGTGGTCTTCTATTGGAGCATTTTGTAGCAACTCCTATTATATTATTGGATCCATCTGTTGAGTTTTCCAGATTGGCATCTTCATTGTAACGGGTTCTTCTATTCATGAATAAAATTAGATTTGAGATGTTTTGGCTTGTCTATCATATTGCATATATTTGAGGTATGTTCCATGATTGCATCTTCTTGTTTAATGCTACAACACATATATAAATCATCAACTAAAACCCTAAGGCCGAAATCAAGAGGCCATCCTGCAAGTAAACACATCTAAACAAGTAGATCAACAAAGTGTTTGACGAAATGACACAACCAGAAAGGTTTTAAAAGACACCCAAAATCATGATGTTCCTTGCATCTTGGCTTGGGAACATTACAACACCATTCAGGGCCTTGTACGAGTATAATGCACCATCGTTCATAGAGGCGGTATTTGGGGATAGCAGGGCCCCTAGAGCCAAGGATTGGATAGAGGAGAGTCAGGAGATCCTCAAAATCCTGAAAGAGAATTTACAGGAAGCACATAACCAAAAAAAATTATATGCAAACAGACATCAAGTTGAGCACAGTTTTGAGGTGGGGGACTTAGTATTCTTGAGGTTGCAGTCATACATACAATCTTCCTTGAAGATAAGCGGAGAAGAAAAGATTAAACCCTAATTTTATGCACCATACAAGATCACCAAGAGGGTGGATGAAGTGTCTTACGAGTTAGAGCTACCGGAAGGGAGAAATATCCATAATGTGTTCCATGTTTCTTTCCTCAAAAAGGTGGTGGGACAACATATTACCATTTCTGAGAATTTTCCACCATTGGATGAGGAGGGCGAGTTTGAACTAGTGCCAGAGGAGGTCTTGGAGCATAGGGAGTGAATATTGAGGAGTTGGATCATCAGGGAGTGCTTAGTCAAATGGAGGGGACTACCAATTGAGGACACTGCATGGGAAGGAGCTCAGATCCTAGAGCACCCCAACTTGATGTTTCTTGACGACAAGCAATCTTGGGAAGGGAGGACTATAATTTCCCTTTCTCGATGATGACTCCAGAAGAGAGCGACTTAGTATTCTATATGTTCCCATAGACTATAGTCGAGAGAAAAAAGGGAATAACACCTTTATTTGAAATCATTTAACCAAAAGTCTAAAGTGAAAATGACATTAGATAGTAAAAAGGAAAAAAAAGGTGTTTTAAGTGACTTAAGTTATTATTAAAGATAAAACTTAGGAAAAGTCACTTAATTAATTAAAACAACCGTGGAATTAGATGAGGGTTGAGCATAAAGGAGGAAAAGCTACCTAATTCCATCATTATTGAGAACTGGCAACCAGAGGGTAAGTCAGGCAACTTTTTGATGTTTTGTGGATTTCTGGAGGAAACCACCACCATTGATCAATTTCGGTGTTGAAAGACACACCCTAATCCATCGGAAGAATCACCCAGGTTCTTCATCAGGATTTAGAGTATAGGATTGGATCCTTCTTCAAGGATTCTCATCAGTTACATGTTTAGGATTCAGGCAGATTCAGATCAAAGATATAGCGTGGATTTATCTTGGTAGTGTGAGGGTTTGGAGAAGGATTGGCCACAAAAATAGATTGCTAGTATTGGAGAATCAGGGTGGGCCTAAACCCTTGAAACCCAATTGAGAGGAAGCTAGGGTGCTTCCATTGGGAAAGATCCCATCATTTTCCAAAAGTTATTTCACTTGGGTCATCACTTTCATCAATTTCCAGTCAAATCCAGCAGTTGGCAGCGTATTCTGGAGTGCATGCAGTAGATCCGAATTGCATTTGTTGTCTAGGGAGAGGACGACCTAGTGGGAACAGATTTCATCAAATTCCAAGGAGCATTTTTTCCAGTTCTCAGTTTCCATTCAGATCTAGTAGTTCAACATCATATTCTGGAGTGCATGCAGTAGATTTGTCTTGCATGTTATGGATCTACCGTCGCATGTTATAGATCGGTATTCTACTTGACTTTCTTTGTACTATAGACTAGATCTATCTCTGAAGATCTCACTAAAGAGTTTTTGAGCTTTGTTTCAGTATTTCATTATATTGTCATTTGTTGTTGATTAATAAATGCAATGAGTTTGATTATGGATCCAAAATATTTTGCATTCTTTGCATGAGATTATAAAACCAATTAAACACATCAAGAAACCTCATAAACTCAGCCAGAAACCCCCATTGTATCAGATCTGCAGCAGAAACCCAAAAATTAGTATTTAATATCCAGATCCAAGGATCCGGGATATTACATCCATCCCATATTCTTATGGCCTTACCCTTGTCTTCTCCTCTATGTAGAAACAAGCAATGTCGAAGAGCATATCTCTCTGAAATTATATTATATGTGTTGAAACAAGAACAATAATTGAGTTAAAAGTTTGACTTCAACAGTGCACAAGGATTCCAAATTGCCATAAAGTTCCCACAAGCTACCATATTCATCCCATAAGACAAAAATGTAGATTTTATCCTATCCCTATTAGTATCATCGTCTAATAGCATGTTCTCACTACCTTTCATTAGTTAGTTTGGTCCCAAGCCACCTCATAGCCTGATACTTGTACAAGACACTTGCCTATTTTGCAGTTGAGCCAACCTATAAGTTATTTTATCATGTAACAAGGCCATTTGACTTATTTGAAGGAGATGATACTTCTTAAATCTGAATATATGTGTTCAAAACCAGCTTTTTACTAGCTTAAGTTATTTTTATTTCCTCTTTTGAAATTAGATTTGGTTGCAGTGATTGACCAATTTTTCCAACCTATATTAAAAGGGATGACAAGACATAGAAGACTAGGAAAAGGGATAGTGCACAAGGAGGGTCATTTGAAGGATGGAAATTGCCAAAGTAAATTTTCTAAGAAGGTAATTGAGAGAGGGGAGGGGTACTAAGATATGATCTACAAACGACCGCCAACAAAGTATAGACCAATGCAATTGCCAAATATGATTGGCAAAATTAGACTATAAATATGCAGAGCTTCCCTGTCAACCAATCTGCATGGACTCAAAGATTTTGACCAACAAATATTGTTTATTCCTTACTACTATTAGCAGTGATAAGGTTCTTGAGGCAATGCTTTGATTACCACAAAGTGAGACTACACAGTGTGTTGCATTAGTGGGTGTTTTACGATTTAACAATATTATTTCCACTGTTTGTACATTCTACAAAAAGTGTGAGAATACTATACAAATCATATTTTTACAATTGTAGAGGAGGACATTGTTACAACATAATCAATGTGCAATGGTGGGACTGGATGACACGTTCACTCCATGCATTCAACCTCCCAGTGTGCAATGCAAAATCAGTCTGAAACTTGCTATTTTGTGGGTCAATTCCTATCAGCATGCTTTGAATCTCCATCCAACACCCCAACCAAAATATATTGGGTTACCTATCTTCAATGATTTTTCATGTTGCCTTACAATTAGCAGCATTATCAGTGATGACTTGAATGACATTGTAGGGCCTGTTATCGCACAGTTTGTAGCTAGGAAGAAAGGCTATAAAGTAGAAAGCCAAACTGGCGTAACAGGAACCTATCCCACCCAATGTCACCACGATGGGATGGTTCTTTCTCTTTAGGGAGGTGAGGCCCATGGGAGACATCCCCAATGACCTGGGGTTTTGAGGAGGAAAAAGGATAGAAAGACAAGGATAAGGTTCCCCCTCACAAGTCACCACCCAAAAAGATAGTCCCGCGAAAGGCCAATTTGAAGTAAACCCCCAAGGAAAGTATACTTGCATGGAACAAAACAACAACAAACTGACATGTGCAAGCTATTCAATGGGTTAGTACTTCATATAGAGAGTATCTGATGTTCAATATAAGCAATTTGAAAGTAAATGTTGACGAAGTCAATGTTTACAAAATGGAAATAAAAGTAATGTCACTTCACCAATAAACACTAGAACGATATGGCATTCAATGCAACAAATCGATACTTAACTCAATTAATGTCGTTAACTACCATTCAATTGCTCAATAAATGAAACGTTGCTACATTAAAGATGTAATAACCAAGGATGATGTCAGAATCTAGGATTAGTAAGTTAGCTAGAGCTAGGGTTAGTGTAGTTAGGGGTTCAATTGAAAATTTTTGAGAGAGTGTTTAGATCAAGTTCTTACTTCAATGGTGGAGGATTTAGATCAGTGCCTTAGGGTTTAATGGAGTCATAAATGAAGGACCAAGAGTTGAAGGGGGTGAGATTTTAAAGGACTAGAGGAATAAGTTTTGAAGTTCTTCTAAAGCAGGGCTTCAAAATCATAACACTAGGGGAGAGAGGCTCACTCCAGTGTTGCTAAAGAAAGGCCTCGTGCTCACTCCTCCTTCCCAGGAAACAACTAGCTCAAATGAAATACATAGTCAAGACAAGAGGGATTAAAGAGGGATAGTGTTTCTAATACAAGGCTCTTTCATCAAACCCTAAAAGAAAACGGCCCTAGGTGTAGATGACCTAGGCCTGAGACACCCTCTTTCTCTTGAAGTCAAAAAGGTATGGCTAGCTAAAGGGAAGAAGAAAAAGGAGTGTAGCGATGGCTAGGCTCTCTTCTTCTTCTTCAATGGCTAAAAGATTTTCTATTAGGGGACATGAGACAAGGACCTACTTGTGTGCTTGTCACCTAGGGCTTTTATTCAACAAATTATAAATACATGTAAGAAAATAAGACTACAACCATTCAATTAAGAAGTTTTGTAGAAAAATACTTACAATTCATCAAGAAATAATCATGCAAACCCTAGTTGTAACACCTTCCTTCAAGAAAAACACCATAGAATGCCAAAAATCTCTTCCTTCAACAAGTACATCTTCCTTAAATCAGCCAATAACCCAAATACGACACTAAAAATTAGACCTCACTAATGAGTGAGTAAGTTATTATAAAATGAGAGTGAAAATCTCCCATTTATACAAAACCTTGGCCTAATTTTACATTTTAGGTCAGGTAAAAGGCCACCAAGGCCAAATTTTCATATCATATTGTTTTACATTAAATTGTCAGGATAAAACCCTAAATCAAGTTGAAAGGAGAGTAAAATCCCCTCCAAGGGAGACATTATCCCTTTTTAGGGCAAATGAGACATCCAGGAGAAAAACATTAGCCCCTCGAGGGCCTCTCCAACATGCCACACATGCCGCTACTGCCCAGTCTGCCTCCAAAAGCATCTATGAAGCTGGATGACATCATGGTGAAGATTGGGATGTCCTAAGCCTTCCAAGGCTAGTGTTCCATTGAAAAGGGGTCATTCCCCCTAGGTCTAGTCCTGTCGGAGTGCCTCTTGTGGAACGTCCTCTTCCTCTCAGGTGCAAAACCCTTGATCAAGCTCTGTCCTATCTATGCCCCCTTATGGGGTCTCAACATCCATCTAGTGGGCTCTTCAGCCCCATGGAGGTATGAACTATTCATCTCCCCATGTGTATCGGTTCAAATGGTACTTGTCCGTCGAGCATGGTCTTGCACATCAAAATCTACGCCCTCCATGGGCTCATCAGTCATAGGGATCATAGCAATGTCAATCACATCTCATCATCAATATTATTAAACATATGCATAAAATCCCTAATACATTAGTTAACAACTCAAAGATGTTACACAAGATTGCAATACAAGTCTGGAGAAAAGGACAAGGCGCCCTGTTGGGTTAGTATCCATAGGAAAAGGAAAGTTCCCGAAAATACCTCATACAAGCCCTATAAGTGGGTGATGTGTTCAAGGGATGTCTAAGCATGTGGGTGCAGTGAAGGCCAAGGATGAAAAAGTGTTACCTATGGGTGCCTTTGTAGAAGGCGAGTTGTACCTATCATGGATGTATTCTTTCCAAGCCCATTCTTGCCTTTATTCTTTTTATTCCTTTATTTCTTTTCTTTTTATTTTTGTTCAATAGCTAATCAGGGGACACTGCCCTAGTGTGGTGACCAGTGGTGGCAACGTTACCCACAAGTACTTTCACAGAAATGAAAGGTTGGCTCGTGATGAGATCCCCTTTCCCTTGGCCATGCAACCAAGAGTCACTGCCTTAGCGTGGTAACCAGCTGGTGGAAATGTCATACTGCTAGGTACCCATGGACCTAATAGGTTGGCTCGTGATGAGACCCCCTATCCTCTGACTAGGTCTTGTTTTATTATTTTTCCGGGTCCCTCTTGTTTCTTGCTGAGAAGCCTTTTATTGCTTTCTTGGGGATCCCTGGGCGAAGCATCTCGAGGTTTTATTCTTAGGATTTTATCTTTTACCAGCTTACTTTTACCTTTTGGGCCTTTAGCCCCTTCTTCCCATGAGATAAGGTGCAATCTTGAAAATAGGTCAACCCAATGCCCGGACAAGGGGAATGGGACAAGTGAGCAGGAAATAAGATGAAATAGTGGTGCTATGATGGGAGCGGATGATGGATTTTCATAAGTCTCCCCAGTGGCAAACCAAAACCTATGGACAAAGGCTTTTCTAGAACACCCTGTCAATCCCCCCAAACATGGTCAAGTGGGAAAATGTAAGATCCAAGCAGTCGTTAGAAATAAAAGGAATTAGATGCATATATTTAAAGGTTTTAATGATCAAAAGTTACACATACCATGATACCTGGACCAATTACCTGATGGAGCAAGAACCCTTTCTGATATAGGACCAAGCCTATGGTGATGGATGCTACTGCTACTGACAATATAAGGATGATGGTAGAAGAAAAGGTGGGCCCTCCAAGGCCATGCTCAGGTCAATCTTACTCTTGGAACTCCATGTCTAGGACTTGTAGGCCTCGAGACATGATCTCCTAGTTATCCCTAAAAAGTGGGGATAACATCTGGATCCAACTCGGAGACATGTGCTCATCGTAGAGCGCATGAGAACCTCAGCATATCTGGCATAACCTACACACCTTCTTGATCTTGAAAGAAGTATCAGTAGCAAAATTGGGGTGGTAATGCCACCCTAGCATAGATATATATATATGGACCAAAATAAAGCAATCAATAGTATAAGGAAAACTACTTACATGTACTTTCCTGTTGGCCGGAAGTGGGTGTAGTCAAACAACCAGTGAAGCCAATCCAGCAATGTCCCACAATACCTGCCTTTGTGCTTCATCATAAACTAGAACAGTGACAAATCAAGCACAAAAATGACATGGGTTAGAGAATGTATCATATCATTGGAAATCATAATGTCTAACTCATGGAGGTGGGTGGGAGGGATAAAATCTCGCCAAGTCCATCTCTGAGGAAAGTACTGAATCCACCTCTGGAAGGGGTCATGAAAAGTCCACGGTTTAGAAAAAAGGTCTGCAAACTGGCTACCTAGGACGTCCTCATGCCCTGAGGCCTGGGAGGGGATCGACAAAGATCTAGCAGACAACTGACAAACTCTCAAGGGAAAGTTTAAAAAATGAGATGATAGACTGAAATCTATAGTTTTCAACCAATCCTTGGATTCTCGGGTTTGATTTAGAGGAAACTCAATGAAAAAGTTATAATTCCCAACTACACCTTTAATGATACAGCAAGGTAAGGTAATAAGAGGTGGCTGGAGAAAAAATTCATGAGAATCTCTCTTTAGGAAAACAACATTCTTACTCTTGTCAAAACTTGAGCACAATGGTGGTTGATAGTCATCTTCATAGAATAAATCCAAATGCTCAAAGGAGAAATAATCAAAGTCCTCAAGGTATGACCGAAAATTATTAGGAAAGCATAGCATCAAGTCATCCTTGGGTGTTTGGGGAGCATCGGTAAAAAACTCATCTCCTTGTTGCCACTGGTCAAGAGCTCGCTGTGATAATTGCAAAGGGAATACTTGGAGATGACTCCTTATGTCATAGATAGGATCCATATCATAACCAACTACATCCCACCTATGTCTCCCAACATGTATGAACTCATCAAAATTAGCTATGTCAGTGTCAGTATCATAACATGGAGGGTTGAAATCATTCAAAAGCTCACCCATCTCCTCCTCTTTTCTCAAATCATAAAGTAGACAATTGCCCTAATCTTGGAAAGGAGGGTAACTTACTTTTTCTTCTTGTGCAGGAGCTTCTAGGACTTGGGCATCTTTGGCATTTATTACTATCTTATCCTTGGTCATGCAGCAAGGAAGATGCTCTTCATTCGAGGATTCCATTTCTCCGTGATTCTCTAAATCATGAAATGAGGTATCATCAAAATCTTGAAAAGGAAAGAAGCTAACCTCATCGTCTTACTGTTATGCAGGTGGAGAAGGCTTATGGATCGCTTCATCAAGAGGAAGAGGGCATGTTGATACTTCATTATTGGGTTCTGGCTCCTCAACTATTTCTTCAGCAATCCCTCGTCGATCTGTGGTTTGTTCCCCTTTTTCTTGAAGATCAATGATGAAGCTCTCAAGGGTAAACAAACTCTCTCCATTGAGAGTACTTAAGGTAAAGAGGCATCCTATATCAAACGAGGAGATCTTCTCCTCAATCACTGCAACCATGTAGTAAGCTTCATCGAGTGTCGTTGGGGTTATTTTATCAAGAGGGAAACTCAAATATCCCAAAAGTGCACGAGTAAAGAGATGGACCAGGTATCTCTCCTCGGGATGATGACTCTCAGGAATCTGATATAGCATGTTCTCAAATCTAATCTGGATGTCTCTGACAGTTTCATCCTCATCTTGTCTTAAGTGATTGAGTTCTTCTAATAGTATTGGGATGTATTCTTGTTGGATACCCCATCTATCGAGAAAAAAATTCTCAAATTGATCCATAGTCATGATGTTGGCCTCGGGGAGGTTATCATACCATTTTTTGGAATTGTAACAAAGCGTGGTAGAGAAAAGTTTCATGACCATGTCTTCAGCATAATCATCGACCGGGTAGGATAGGAAGAAATACCAGAAATTTCTCATGTGATAGTCAACTCTCTCTCTATCACCACCAGAGAATCCAGGGAGCAAATTTATGTTTTCAAGGGGAATTTTTTGAGGGTACCCCGATATGTTACTCATGTCTAAAGGCTTGTAGTTTCTGGGATCCCATTGGGAAGTCATCATTGGCTTCATCATCAGTGGAGTCGCCAGATAGTTTTCTTGAAACTATCAAAGAAATAGGGAAAACACCCTAGTGGAGTCGCCAAGTAAGCTTGTAAGATAAGGCTCTGAGGCAAGGCTTACCGAAAAGATTTGTCGTTTGAGGATAATTGACTCAGTGTTCCCCAGCAACGATGCCAAAATGTTATCGCACAATTTGTAGCTGGGAGGAAAGGCTATAAAGTAGAAAGCCAAATTGGCGTAACAGGAACCTATCCCACCCAATGTCACCACGATGGGATGGTTCTTTCTCTTTATGGAGGTGAGGCCTAGGGGAGATGTCCCCTGTGACCTGGGGTTTTGAGGAGGCAAAAGGATAGAAAGAAAAGGATAAGGTTCCCCCTCACAGGTCACCACCCAAAAAGATAGTCCGGCCAAAGGCCAATTTGAAGTAAACCCCCAAGGAAAGTATACTTGCCTGGAACAAAACAACAACAAACTGACACGTGAAAGTTATTCAATGGGTTAGTAATTCATATAGAGACTATCCGATGTTCCATATAATAAATTTGAAAGTAAATGTTGACGAAGTCAATGTTTACAAAATAACAATACAAGTAATGTCACTTCACCAATAAACACTAGAACAATATGGCATTCAATGCAACAAATCGATACTTAACTCAATTAATGCCTTTAACTACCATTCAATTGCTCAATAAATGAAACTTTGTTGCATTAAAGATGTAATAACAACAACTAGGGTTAGTAAGTTAGCTAGAGCTAGGGTTAGTGTAGTTGGGGTTTCAATTGAAAAGTTTTGAGAGAGTGTTTAGATCAAGTTCTTACTTCAACGTTGGAGGACTTAGATAAGTTCCTTAGGGTTTAATGGAGTCATAAATGAAGGACACAAGAGTTGAAGGGGGTGAGATTTTAAAGGACTAGAGGGATAAGTTTTGAAGTGCTGCTAAAGCAAGGCTTCAAAATCATAACCCTAGGGGAGAAAGGCTCACTCCGATGTTGCTAAAGCAAGGCCTCGTGCTCTCTCCTCCTTCCCGACAAACAACTAGCTCAAATGAAATACATAGTTAAGACAAGAAGGCTTAAAGAGGGAGAGTGTTGCTAAGGTAAGGCTCTTGCATCAAACACTAAAAGAAAATGTCCCTAGGTGTAGATGACCTAGGCCTGGGATGTCCTCTTCCTATTGAAGTAAAAAAGGTACGGCTAGCTAAAGGGAAGAAGAAAAAGGAGTGTAGCTATGGCTAGGCTCTCTTCTTCTTCTTCAATGGCTAAAAGATTTTCTATCAAGGGACATGAGACAAGGACCTACTTGTGTTCTTGTCACCTAGGGTTTTTATTCAACAAATTATAAATACATGTAAGAAAATAAGACTACAACCATTCAATCAAGAAGTTTTGTAGAAAAATACTTACAATTCATCAAGAAATAATCATGCAAACCCTAGTTGTAACACCTTCCTTCAAGAAAAACACCATAGAATGCCAAAAATCTCTTCCTTCAACAAGTGCGGCTTCTTTAAATCAGCCAATAACCCAAATAGGGCACTAAAACTCAGACATCAGTAATGAGTGAGTAAGTTATTATAAAATGAGAGTGAAAATCTCCCATTTATACAAAACCTTGGCCTAATTTTATATTTTAGGTCAAGTAAAAGGCGGACAAGGCCAAATTATCAAATCATATTGTTTTACATTAAATTGTCAAGTTAAAACCCTAAATCAAGCTGAAAGGAGAGTAAAATCCCCTCCAAGGGAGACATTAGCCTTTTTTAGGGCAAATGAGACATCCAGGAGCAAAACGTTAGCCCCTTGGGGGCCTCTCCAACATGCCACACATGCCACTTCTGCCTAGTCTGCCTCCAAAATCATCCATGAAGATGGATGATGTCATGGTGAATATGGGGGCATCCTAAGCCTTCCAAAGCTAGCGTTCCACTAAAAATGGGTCATTCCCCCTAGGTCTAGTCTTGTCGGAGTAACTATGGTGGAACGTCCTCTTCCTCTCAGGTGCAAAACCCTCGATCAATCTTTGTCCTGTCTCTTCCCACTGATTGGGTCTCAGCATCCATCTGGTGGGCTCTTTATCCCCATGGATGTCCGAACTGGTCATCTCCCCATGTGTACCGGTCCAAATGGTACCTGTCTGTTGGGCATGGTCCTGCACATCAAAAGTTACACCCTCCATGGGCTCATCAGTCATAGGGATCATAGCAATGTCAATCACATCTCATCATCAATATTATTAAACATATGCATAAAATCCCTAATACATCAGTTAACAGCTCAAAGATGTTACACAAGCCTGCAATACAAGTCTGGAAAAAAGGACAAGGCATCCTGTTGGGATAGTATCCACAGGAAACAGAAAGTTCCTGAAAAGACCTCATCCAAGCCATGCAAGTGGGTGATGTGGTTAGGGATATCCAAGCATGTGGGTGCAGTGAAGGCCAAGGATGTAAAAGTGTTACCTATGGGTGCCTTTGTAGAAGGTGAGTTGTACCTATCATGGATGCATTCTTTCCAAGCCCATTCTTGCCTTTATTCTTTTTATTTTTTTATTGCTTTTCTTTTTCTTTTTGTTCAATAAATAATCAAGGGACACTGACCTAGTGTGGTGACCAATGGTGGCAGTATTACCCATAAGTACTTTCACAGAAATGAAAGGTTTCCTCATGATGAGACCCCCTTTCCCTTGGTCATGCAACCAAGAGTCACTGCCCTGGCGTGGTAACCAATTGGTGGCAATTTCATACTGCTAGGTACCCATGGACCTAATAGGTTGGCTCGTGATGAGACCCCCTATCCTCTGACTAGGTCTTGTTTTATTATTTTTTCGGGTCCCTCTTGTTTCTTACTGAGAAGCCTTTTATTGCTTCCTCAAGGATCCCTGGGCAAAGCATGTTGAGGTTTTATTCTTAGGATTTTATCTTTTACCAACTTACTTTTACCTCATGGGCCTTTAGCCCCTTCTTCCCACAAGATAAGGTGCAATCCTGAAAATAGGTCAACCTAATGCCCATAAAAGGGGAGTGGGACAAGTGAGTGGGAAATAAGATGAAATAATGGTGTTATGAGGGGAGCGGGCAATGGCTTTTCAAAAATCCCTCTAGTGGAAAACCAAAACCTATGGACAAAGGCTTGATAGGACACCCTGTCAATCCCCCCAGACATGGTCAAGTGGGAAAATGTAAGATCCAAGTAGTTGTTAGAAATAAAAGGAATCATATGCATATATTTAAATGTTTTAATGATCAAACATGACACATACCATGATACCTGGATCAATTACCTGATGAAGCAAGAACGCTTTCTGATATAGGACCAAGCCGATGGTGATGGATGCTACTGTTGATGACAAGATAAGGATGATGGAAGAAGAAAAGTTGCGCCCTCTAGGGCCATGCTTAGGTCACCTACTCTTGGTACTCCATGTCTAGGACTTGTGGGCCTCGAGACATGATCTCCTAGTTATCCCTAAAAAGTGTGGATAACAGGGCCCAATCTATTGAATGGTTTTAAGCAAGGCATATTCAATATTAATACATGTCTTGTAGCAATCTAAGTAGTCATGGGCTAAAAGGAATATCGCACCACTAGCAGACACACCAAGAATATTTATCAATGGCCTACCTTTCACATTTGTCCAACCATCAGATACAATTGATACCCCATGCCGGTTCCAGTCATTTGTAAATTTTCCTAGAGAACCTTGGATTTTGGCTCTTTCCATGTCAACTCCCAAGGTTCTAGCTTTGTCATACCCAGGGCTCTTATATCCTTTAGGGGAACCATTGATGGCTTGGACCATTTCATGCCAATATGGTGAGCGAAGAACATTGAATGGTATACCATGTGCATAGAGAAACCTAGAAATTTTTGCATCCACGTCATCTCTACAACCTTGGTCAACGAAATATGATAGTGTTCTATGTGAAGATGAAGGTGAGAATGCACTACCATGGGTGGATGCAGCTCAACCAATGAACATTCTTTGTGTATTCTCATGTTCAACCTTTGTTTTTTTGGCTTTGTTTTGTGCTACCTAGAGGCCAGTGAAAAAAGATTAGCGGAGAACCAGAGGAGGCAGGAGAAAAAAATGGAACGAAGGGCAGGCCAATTCCACTTGTACCTACGCTATGTCGACCACATGGGCATCACCCCAGCAGACCGGAATAGAACACCAGATTGTATTAGAAAGACATGCACGGTGGACCAGAGGAAGGAGAGTGAGGCAAGAAAGGATGGAGACGAGCGACATCCCATCATCCTGGAATAGCGTAGGTTTAGCCCTTGGTCAAGTTGTGTTCAATGTAGGAGCTACCCTTGTTTATGGTTATGACTTTTATGTGTATGTTTTGGCTTAATTTCTCAAACTAGTTTTCGAAGGATTGGGTCAGTTCCCCTATGTGGTGGCCTAGTCTCCCCCCTACTACTTTAGACATGTTAGACAATGCAACTCCAAGAACCTTGATCTAGTTTCCTCTATGGAAGATCTAGGGATTCCCCTTTTCCTTTTTGTATCATAACTTATTTCAGTAATACAGGATTTCACACTCACTTACAAAAAAAAAACATTAGGTGAAACCCAACTGTACTCATCTATATTAGGAAACCCATGTAGACAGATATGGGTGTGAGACAAATACCTCCCAAATATTTTACTTCCAATAAAATTATCCATGCTCTATGCAATGTGCATAGATGGTAACCTATAAGTCCAAGGGGTCAGCTCAACCAATTTTTACCAATGTTATTGGGCATTTGGCTGGTTCCACGCTAGCAAGTGCCTGATTTGAATCCCCCTAGGTTAGGTGCACTACTCTATGCCAACAAGTTTACTAGGGATGCCATGCATGAATGTGGGGAAGCATCCCTTAGGTTTCCCCTTGAGGTTTTCTTGGGAAAAAAAAAGATGGTAGCCTAGAAAAATCAGTTAAGCAAATTTTGTTAATACACATCACTCTTGATAGACTTGATCTCTCATCAATGGGTTGTAAAAAAAGACACAATGGTCAACCCACTATTTTGATGTTTGTCGGTGCTTTTAAAGAGAACGATACTGACAAACTGATTGTATTTTGTAACTGCACATGATATGAAGGAAAATTGCTCATGATGAGTCCCATCAATAGTTCAAAATGTATTAGAGGATATGTTAGGTTTGGCTTGGGAAGCCATGGCAATTTTACAAGATGCTTGAGTAGTAAGGGTATCTCTGGTTGTGTTCTTGGACCTGGGCTTAAAGTGAAATGCTTAGAAAAGGAAGTTTTTGCTTGTAATCCTGAATATTTTTCAATGCAATGGCCCTTTCTGTGGATTTCCATTGTTGGTTCAGAGACTTGCAATGAGAATAAGATATGACTTGTTAGAAGGTTCAAATATATTGAATTTGAATCATATGGTCTCTAATATGATGACTATGGACTATGTTTAGGCTAGGAGGATCTATGATGTTGCTTAAATGTTTAGAATTTTTAGATAATTGAGTTGGTCCCTCATATCATTTCCTTGATGATTTGGTGAAACCCAACAACACATGTATGTAACAGGAAACCCACACAGACAGATATGGGTGTGTAGCAATTTAGATTTACTGAGAATTGAGTTGGTCCCTCGTATAATTTCCTTGATGATTTGGTGAAATCCAATTACACATGTAGGTAACACCAAACCCATGCAAACATATATGGGTGTGGAGCCTCCTAAAATATATACATAGATGGTAGCCTAGAAATATTAATAAAGGAAATATTATTTAAACACATCACTTCCAATAGAATTGATCTCTCATCGATGGTTTGTGAAAAGGACACGATGATCAACTCAATTTTCTAATGTTGATTTGCTTGTTGAGCCACTAGTAGTAATTTCCAAGCTCAGTATTCTAATGTTGATTTGCTTGTTGGTAGTCATTTCCAAAACAACAATGACTCCTCGTGGGCATCTTGTATGCTTGAAAGTTGCATTCAATGCATCCAAAAACTCTTAATGCATATACAAGATGTTGTATGCAATTAATTTAATTGATACATTATGGTTGTTCCAAAGTGCATTTAGTTGATTTTTATTGGGTATTACACTGAAGGCTTGTCAGACTGAATCCAAGCAGTGCAACATCCAATCTGAAATTCAACATATTGTGTGCAAATGCTCAAACATCTTGTTGCAACTCAAAGCCTAGGATGTTAAACACCCTTCACTCAAATGAAATTTAGTGGCGCAGAATTAGCTAATGTGCAAGAGTATTGCTTGATCAACAAAGACAAGTGGAAAATGCAGAATGTAGGCTTCCTTTGGCCAAGAATTAAAAAGACTAGTAATCAATGATTGTCCAATTATGAAAAAAAATCCCCTTACAACGAGAAGGCAATGCAAAGGTATACCTTTCAAAGTGTTTCCCAGGGAAAAGGCATACAAATACCAATAAAGTGTTATTGCGATTGGGAATCCTAGCTGGGTCACTGATACACTATTAAAATTTAGAAGAAGCAAAAGAAGAAAGAAAGAACACACACCATGAAGGTTTTCAAAATTGAATTGTCTCACTTCCTTTCAAATATCACAAATATAGAGATACAAAACTTTTAATAATAACTAATTTCTAAACTTTTGCTAGTGTCATTCTCTACATGATCAGAGTTTAACATTTATTCTAATTTCTCATCACCATAAAATCACAAACAAATGTTGATCAGAGTGACAAAAAAGGCCAAACAAGAAAATAGCAAACAAACAAATTGAAATCAAAGATATGTAATATGATATCTATGATTTCCTAAAGATACTAGAAAAAAAAATTGATATGTAAGATGACACCAAACATGTCCAAAAATAAAATTGTTCTCGTTAAAAATGGAAAAAAGGGCATTTAATTCTTTTTTTCCACACTCATATTTTACATGATCCATTCTTTTTGTTTTTCTTGACACTCTTATGCATAAATCCATTTAAATTTTATCTGAATGTTGTTTCATTTTGACTTATCCCAAAAATAAATTACAATCAACAACTCAATTAATTTATCAATCCCAAGTACAATTCTTGTCTTGTCGTGTGACAACCCATTGCAGTATGTGAAATGTTCTATAGTAGGCAATCTTTATATAGCTATGCAAGGAAGTTTCCTATGGATCGAGATTTACATTTATGAAGGGAAATATTAAAATGGCATTTCATTCTTTGATAAGTCTTACACACAATCAATCTTTTGCAAAGAGTTCTATAACACATAAAATACGTAGTTTTGTTTTTTTATAGTTCTACTTACAAAATCCTTATTCTACAATTTTGTCTCTATTTTGTCATTTTCTATTTTTCCCCAAGCATAGTTAGTATAATTTTTTTGTACACACAAAATTTCTAAGTTATTACGAAAATCAAGATAAGAATATAAATTGCATGCATGCACATTTAGCACTTTTATAAAACTCTTAGTTGAAAATTGGAATAAATATCATTGAGAATTAGTACCTAAATAGGCTTCATAAAAGAGTGAACCAATGTTGGATGAAAACACATCCCCACTACTAGATATGTGTCCCTTGTATTTCACCATCCTCAAAGACATGGGCACTATAGGGGGAAATCCCCATTTGGAAGGGGGCATTCCAGAGGACATGGGGACTCCCCCCACCTCGTGTCCCTTGTATTTCACCATCCTCAAAGACATAAGCACTATAATGGAAGTCCCCATTTGGAAGGGGATGCCCCAAAGTACATGGGGAACTCCCCCCACCTCCTTTGGATGTTTCCTGCCAAAACAAGGGTGGGTCTTGGAGACATCCCCCTCAATGGTTTTGAGAACATTTGGACGACTCCTTTCCAAACCTACACCCAAGTGCTACAGATTCTCTAAGAGAAATATTTACTCACTAGTTTTACATTCATGCCATGCCAAATATTATTATGCAATGCTTTCTAGAATACTCATGTTTTTGTAATGGGGGATAATCATAACAACAATAGTTTTCACTTCCATGTTGCATAGGTTCTTGTACCTTGTATACTCTCTTTTAAATATGCTTCATAAAAAATTAAGAAGCAATGTTGAATGGAAACCCATCACCAACCCTAGGGCATACCTTGCATTTCTCCATTCATGGGGATTTGGAGATTATAGGTTTTGGGGACATCCAGATGATTCCTTTCGAGACCTGCACCCATGTGATACTGATACTGATTCTTTAAGAAAAATATTTAGTCAATGATTTTACATTCATGCCATGACAAATGTATAGTGCAATGCTTGCTAGAATACTCTATCATATGTTTTTGTAATGAAGGATAAACACAACAACAATGGTTTTCAGTCCTTTGTTTTGTAGGTTGATGTACCTTGTATCTACTCTCCTTTTAAATATGCTTCATGAAAGAGTGTGAACCTATGTTGCACGGGGACTTGTCCTCTCCAAAAAAAACACCATACCCATCGTTCTAGCATTTCCAGGACTTGGGGAATCATAGGAAATGTCTCTGATATCCAAGGGACTTCATCAAAGACTTGGGGGCTTGCTAATCATCCCCAAGATGTTCTGGGCAGATTTAAGGAATGTTCCCAACAGATTTTGGGGATGTTCTAGGAAAATTTCAGGGATATTCTAGGCATGTATCTTCAGTTTTGACAATGGATATTGATGATTGGACAATATGATCATTTGTCCTATCCATTTTTTTTATTACACTAAATCCAAATATGTTGTGCAAGTTGCAGCTCAAAACATGGGTTTTGTATGATGGGTTTCAATTTGGGTTTCTAGTGATCTAAACTATTGGCTTTTCAGCAACAACATTATAGCAAGCAAAGCCTCCATGACAAAAAACCAGGAAATGCAACATTTCAAATGGCTGATCCTTGTGGTTACTACTCTTATTCTTCTCATTTTTGTGGTCATCTCAGCTTTGACATATTGTACATGGGTTTCTAGGAGTCATTCAAGTCCACTTCTTCCACCATCCCAACCTCGAGCATTGAGAAAACAATCAAATAGTAGTGACTCGGATTGGGTGCTAATGTTTATATAAATTCCTATTCAATCACCATCTTAACTTGAAATATGAATCTAATCTCTTTCGAGAACCAAAGTGTTTTGTAGATATTTTCAACAAAGATTTAAAAATTTGCAAAACCTTTTGAGAAGGGAATGCCATATAAGTTTTCACATAATCATCATTAACAAGAAATATGAGGAAGAAAAGTTACTATAGAGACAGTTCTTTGTTTCATAAACCCTTCATGGACCTTATTGCAAATTGAAAATAATTACACTTAAGTTTCCTAAAGTTAAACGACATTTTTCTCATGTCTAGGGGGCAATAATGGAATGTCACTCGACCCCTTTTTAAATTTTCTGATATTTTTCAAAACTAGCAAGTGTAAGGGTTGTTCATAATACTATATATATTATAGCATATTATACGTACAAGTTACAAGCAACTACAAATGTTTATGGTGAATTCTAAATTTTTTATATTTTTAATATTTATTATTTTTATTATTATTGTAATCCCCAACCCATCATCCTCTAAAAAATTTGGGGTGTGCTCTATCCATCCCGAGGATACATCCTCCATCCCCAAAACCAGTCCAACATAGGTCTAAACCAATGTTGCATGAAAGTCCATCCCCAACCCTGGGCATCCCCTGCATTTCTCCACTCCTGGGATTTGGGGATTGCAAGGGAAATCCCCTTGAAATACCCTTGTGGGATGTCCCTGAGAATTTCGCCTAGACATATCCTTCCAAAAGGAGGAGGTAGAGGAAAAGGCCCTGGATGGCTTCAACAATGTCTAGATGCCCCTATCCAAACTGGCCATAGGTTCTCCAAGAAAAACATTCCCTCACTACTTGACATTGAGCCATGACAAATATGATAATTGTATCACTAGCATGTTTGGTAGGCTCA
>JZKD02S1647048.1:512761-525939 GCA_000966675.3 Picea glauca | reverse complement strand
GAGGTTTTCTCCCTTTATGGGTTTCCTCGTGAAAATCTGTCTCTGTGTGTATGTTATGTGTGACTGATGATCTTTACTCTTACTGTCCATATGTTGTATGTTGGTAGATGACACAAGAAGAAATCTTAATAATTATTTAAAAGATATAAAATTGTTTAAGCTTATAAACAACTGATTCACCCCCCCTCTCATTTGTTTTAGTATTTCCAACAGGATGATGTTATGGTAACTTCATTATGATCGATAACATGTAAAATGTAGGGTCCTTAAATCTAGGCACATTCAATTTTTATGATTCAGTAAACGGGGATTCACAATTAACTAAATGTACATTATTTAAGGCTGGGTTGGTAACTCGTCGTTTAATAGAAGTCAATGGAGTAATAGGTCTGTAATTAATGTCATGGAGTCTCTAGTGGATGGTCGATGTTGGAGTCATTATGACTTGCACTTTTTGTAGAGTTAGTGGTGGTTCTTTAGTTTTTGTTGTACGTGGTTGAGATCATTTTATTGCTTGGTCTGCTGGTGTCGGGCGGGATGTAGACACCTCCATGTTCCTCATAATAGTCGCCAGCCTTGAGACCTTAAATGGTTAAAATCGATGGGAACCTGGGCTTGAGCGTTGCTTATGTGTCTTGGAGGTCCTAACCATTGCAGGGTAGGATGGATGGGAAGTCAGTCTTTTATGGTTGGTTGATTATCATTTAATGCTTGCAGCTACTTGTTGTGCGCCCTATGTCGTATTTTTGTGATCATCATTGTTTCATCTTGTTAGTCATCGGGTGGCGACGCAGAGTCTAATGTGTTTGGTTCCCTTGTACACGTGCGCACACACCTTAACACACACACAAAAAAAAATCTTTTGCACCTGTTATCAGAGTTTGTTGTCGTAATGAGGAGGGTCTTTACAATGAAATCCCTGACCTATTATTTAATAGTTTCTACATCTATTCAGTTGTATCATAATCCTACTAAAATATTTGTTTTTAATCTTTCATTGTTATAAAAAAATTTAAATATATTTTGCCACTCATCCACGAAAAATTTGGGCATTCTTTGTAGCTTTCCCAAGACCCGTTCCTTCATCCCCTGTCAGTGAAACTGGGTGCAAAACTAAAACACTCATGTATCACCAAATCCCTCTTCAAACAATTCATAAGAAAATAGAGAGAAGATAGGTATGAGCTAAAGCCACCAAGTATCACCAAAGCTATAATCAATCAATTCAAGAAATAGAGAGAAGAGAATACCAGAAGCAAACTGGAAATAGATGCAGTAATTGTAGAAGAGTACCACATACTACAAAAGAATATCACATACCATAGCAAGTAATAGGGTATTAAAAAAAAATTAAAATAACTGAAGATTTGTGTTTGTGAAGGGAATAATTCATTTTAGTTTAAAGAAAAACTAGTTTCAGCCTTCAGGAAGGCTTGGCGAATTTTGAGACCAACCTTGCCTCGCGATGAAAGGAGGGGGCAGAATCAAGAGAATCTATCAAGGGTGTATGTGTTTTTCACCTCTGGAAAAGTGGAAACAAAAAAACATTTCATTTTAGAATGCGAAGCTTTCAAAGACAACATGGACAACTATATAAATATCTTGACAGCTGGCTCTTGGAATAACTTATTCAACGAGGGGACAGTGGAGAAATTGGGGGAGCTCATCATCAAGTTGAATAGGAAAAGGGATGAACTGCAGAAATCAGAAATCAGTGTGGGAGGTAGTCTGTCCCATAGGCTATTGTTAGCCTTGTGGACGTTAAAATCATTTTCTTTCTTTTCTTTCAATGTGTTGAAGCCCAAGGCTCATCATCAGTACTAAATGTGGTCTTGAGTGTGAACTCGTTCTATCTATCCAACGACACCATGAATTAGTTGTCATATTCCTACTTTGGATCAACCTATTTGGTCGAGGTGTGTGTCACCAGTTGCTACTAGAAAGCAAATTTTTGGTGATATAACCGCATCCACAATGTTGGCTCTTCAACAACCATTTATAACACTATGCTCAACTTCTATTCATTGATGGCCATGTCACCTCAGTTCATTACCCAATTGATATTTATCCATGCTAGTATATGTTTTACGACATCATCCTCCACAATGAATTTGAATTTGTGTATGCCTAGCTGACTACTATTTATAACATTACATCTTAATATCAGTGACTTAACAGATATTGATGGGACCACAAGTACCCCGTCGAGATCAAACAATAACTAAAGACCACTTCGTCTTTAACTTTCTACCCTGGTTTGGTTGACTAGCTTTCTAATTGGTTGACATCACTTAATTGTTTTTCATTGTATCACCATACTTTAATTAATCCCCAAAGAGTTTATGTATTTTGAATACTTGCTCTCTATAGGGAAAATAGAAGAAAAAGTTTTTACATTTTGGATTTAATCGTCGATTTTGAGGAAATGCCTAAGACATTTTATTACGATTATTCCTTCCTCTTATTGGTTATCAGTTTCCTTTTAAAAATCCWGGAGGAGATGCCCTATACACTTTTATTATGGTATAATTATTTAATATACTTTTTAGTTTTATACTTAAATCATTAATAAAGATATATATAATTTTATTTCATTTGTATTTCTATGCAATTATAATTAGTTAGTTGGATTATCTATCCATTCAACTTGAGTGTTGCGTCAAACTGGTCATTCCAGCCTCTCATTCTTCTTATTATTAATCATTAATAAAAATTTACAGAATTTTATTTTTATTTCTATACAATTATAAAATTAATTAAGCTAAAATTAATTGTAACATAACACATTAAAATAATAATAAAAAATCCAAAAACTCTTAGTGGACATCTTGTATGCTTGAAAGTTGCATTCAATGCATCTAAAAACTCTTAATGCATATACAAGATGTTGTATGCAATTATTTTAATTGATACACTATGGTTGTTCAAAAGTGCATTTAGTTTTTACTGGGCATTAGACTGAAGGCTTGTCGGACTGAATGCAAGCAATGCAACATCCAATCTGCAAATCAACATATTGTGTGCAAATGCTCAAGCATCTTGTTGCAACTCAAAGCCTAGGATGTTAAACACCCTTCACTCAAATGATATTTAGTGGCATAGAGTTGGCCAATGTGCAAGAGTATTGCTTGATCAACAAAGACAAGTGGAAAATGCAGAATGCAGGCTTCCTTTGGCCAAGAATTAAAAAGACTAGTAATCAATGATTGTCCAATTATGCAAAAAAATCCCCTTACAACCTACACGAGAAGGCAATGCAAAGGTATACCTTTCAAAGTGTTTCCCAGGGCAAAGGCATACAAATACCAATAAAGTGTTATTGTGATTGGGAGTCCTGGCTGGGTCACTGATACACTATTAAAATTCAAAAGAAGCAAAAGAAGAACACACACCATGAAGATTTTCAAAACTAAATTGTCTCACTTCCTTTCAAATATCTCAAATATAGAGATACAATTTTTTTAATAATAACTAATTTCTAATCTTCTGCCAGTGCCATTCTCTACATGATCAGAGTTTAACATTTTTCTGATTTCTCATCACCATAAAATGACAAACTAACGTTGATCAGAGTGACAAAAAGGCCAAACAAGAAAATAGCAAACAAACAACTTGAAATAAAAAAATATGTAATATGATATCAACGATTTCCTGAAGATACTATTAAAAAAACTGATATGTAATATGACATCAAACATGTCAAAAAATAAAACTGTTCTCATTAAAAACAAAAAAAGGGCATTTAATTCTTTTTTTCCACACTCGTATTTTACATGATGCATTCTTATTGTTTTGGTTGACACTCTTATGAATTCTTAGGACACAATATATTATAAAATCCATTTAAATTTTATCTGAATGTTGTTTCATTTTGACTTATCCCAAAAGTAAATTACAATCAATTACAACTCAATTAATTTATCAATCCCAAGTACAACTATTGTCTTGTCGTGTGACAACCCATTGCAGTATGTGAAATGTTCTATAGTAGGAAATCTTTGTATAGCTATGCAAGGAAGTTTCCTATGGATCGAGGTTTAATTTTATGTAGGGAAATATTAAAATGGTATTTCATTCTTTGATAAGTCTTACACACAATCAATCTTCTGCAAAGAGTTCTGTAACACATTAAATACGTAGTTTTATTTTTTATAGTTTTACTTATAAAATCCTTATTCTACAATTTTGTTTCTATTTTGTTATTTTCTATTTTTCCCAAATAGTGTTAATATAATTTTTTGTACACACAAAAATTCTAAGTTATTACAGAAGGCAAGATAAGGATATAAATGGCATACATACACATTTAGCACTTTTATAAAACTTTTAGTTGAAACTTGAAATAAATATCATTGAGAATTAGTACCTAAATAGGCTTCATAAAAGAGTGTGAAAGAGTGAACCAATGTTGGATGGAAACACATCCCCACTACTAGAGATGTGTCCCTTCTATTTCACCATCCTCAAAGACATGGGCACTATAGGGGGGAGTCCCCATTTGGAAGGGGATATTCTAGAGGATATGGGATACTCCCCCCACCTCATGTCCCTTGTATTTCACCATCCTCAAAGACATGGGCACTATATGGGGAAGTCCCCATTTGGAAGGGAATGTCCCAAAGTACATGGGGAACTTCCCCCACCTCCTCTGGATGTTTCCTGCCAAAAGAAGGGTGGGTCTTGGAGACATCCCTCGATGGTTTTGGGAACATTTGGATGAATGCACTCCAAACCTACACCCAAGTGCTACTGATTCTCTAAGAGAAATATTTACTCACTAGTTTTACATTCATGGCATGAAAAATATTATTATGCAATGCTTGCTAGAATACTCATGTTTTTGTAATGGGGATAATCACAACAACAATGGTTTTCATTCCCTTATTTTGTAGGTTGATGTACCTTGTATCTACTCTTATTTTAAATATGCTTCATAAAAGAGTGTGAACCTATGTTGCACGGGGACTTGTCCCCTCCAAAAAAAAATCATACCCATTGTTCTAACATTTCCAGGACTTAGTGAATCCTAGGAAACGTCCCTAATATGCTAGGGACTTCATCAAGGACTTGGGGACTTGTTAATCATCCCCAGGATGTTCTGGGCAGATTTCAGGAATGTTCCCAACAGATTTTGGGGATGTTCTAGGCAGATTTCAGGGATATTCCTAGTATGTATCTTCAGTTTTGACAATGGACATTGATGATTGGACAATACGATCATTTGTTCCATCCATTTTTTTTATTACACTAAATTTAAATATGTTGTACAAGTTGCAGATCAAAACATGGGTTTTGTATGATGGGTTTCAATTTGGGTTTCTAGTGATCTAAAATATTGGCTTTTCAGCAACAACAATATAGCAACCAAAGCCTCCATGAAAAAATACCAGGAAATGCAACATTCCAAATGGTTGATCCTTGTGGTTACTTCTCTTGTTCTTCTCATTTTTGTGGTCATCTCAGCTTTGACATATTTTACATGGGTTTCTAGGAGTCATTCAAGTCCACTTCTTCCACCATCCCAACCTCGAGCATTGAGAAAACAATCAGATAGTAGTGACTCGGATTGGGTGCTAATGTTTAAATAAATTTCTATTCAATCGCCTTCTTAACTTGAAATATGAATCTAATCTCTTTCGAGAACCAAAGTGTTTTGTAGATATTTTCAACAGAGATTTAAAAATCTGTAGAACCTTTTGAGAAGGGAATGCCATATAAGTTTTCGCATAATCATCATCAACAAGAAATATGAGGAAGAAAAGCTACTATAGAGACAGTTCTTTGTCTCATAGACCCTTCATGGACCTTATTACAAATTGAAAATAATTACACTTAAGTTTCCTAAAGTTAAACGACATTTTTCTCATGTCTAGGGGGCAATAATGGAATGTCACTCGACCCCTTTTTAAATTTTCTGAGCTTTTTCAAAACTGGAAAGTGTAAGGGTTGTGCATAATACTATATATATTATAGCATATTATGTGTACAAGTTACAAGCAACTACAAATGTTTATGGTGAATTCTAAATTTTTTATATTTTTAATATTTATTATTTTATTATTATTGTAATCCCCAACCCATCGTCCTCTGAAAAATTTGGGGTGTGCTCTAGCCATCCCGAGGATACATCCTCCATCCCAAAAACCAGTCCAACATAGGTCTAAACCAATGTTGCATGAAAGTCCATCCCCAACCCTGGGCATCCCCTGCATTTCTCCACTCCTGGGATTTGGGGATTGCAGGGAAAATCCCCTTATGGGATGTCTCTGAGAATGTCGCCTAGACATATCCTGCCAAAAGGAGGAGGTAGAGAAGAAGGCCTTGGATGGTTTCAACAATGTCTAGATGCCCCTATCCAAACTGGCCATAGGTTCTCCAGGAAAAACATTCCCTCACTGCTTGACATTGAGCCATGACAAATATGATAATCATATCACTAGCATGTTTGGTAGGCTCATGTACTCTTTATGTATGACCTCCCCGACCTATTATTTAATAGTTTCTACATCTATTCAGTTGTATCATAATCCTACTAAAATCTTTGTTTTTAATCTTTCATTGTTATAAAAAAATTTAAATATATTTTGCTGCTCATCCACGAAAAATTTGGGCATTCTTCTAGCTTTCCCAAGACCCGTTCCTTCATCCCCTGTCAGTGAAAATGGATGCAAAACTAAAACACTCATGTATCACCAAATCCCTCTTCAAACAACTCATAAGAAAATAGAGAGAAGATAGGTATGAGCTAAAGCCACCAAGTATCACCAAAGCTATAATCAATCAATTCAAGAAATAGAGAGAAGAGAATACCAGAATCATACTGGAAATAGATGCAGTAATCGTATAAGAGTACCACATACTATAGAGGAATATCACATACCACAGTAAGTAATAGGGTATTTAAAAAAAAAAAAAATAACTGAAGATTTGTGTTTGTGAAGGGAATAATTCATTTTAGTTTAAACAAAAACTAGTTTCAGCCTTCAGGAAGGCTTGCAAATTTTGAGACCAACCTTGCCTCGGGATGAAAGGAGGGGGCAGAATCGAGAGAATCTATCAAGGGTGTATGTGTTTTGCACCTCCGGAAAAGTGGAAACAAAAAAACATTTCATTTTAGAATGTGAAGCTTTCAATGACAGCAGGGACAACTATATAAATATCTTGACAGCTAGCTCTTGGAATAACTTATTCAGTGAGGGGACAGTGGAGAAATTGGGGGAGCTCATCATAAATTTGAATAGGAAAAGGGCTAAACTACAGAAATCAAAAATCAGTGTGTGAGGCGGTCTGTCCCATAGGCTATTGTTAGCCTCGTGGACGTTAAAATCATTTTCTTTCTTTTCTTTCAATGCGTTGAAGCCCAAGGCTCATCATCAGTACTAAATGTGGTCTTGAATGTGAACTTGTTCTATCTATCCAATGACACCATGAATTAGTTGTCATATTCCTACTTTGGATCAGCCTATTTGGTCGAGGTGTGTGTCACCAGTTGCTACTAGAAAGAAATTTTTTGGTGATATAATCGCATCCACAATGTTGGCTCTTCAACAACCATTTATAAAACTATGCTCAACCTCTATTCATTGATGTCCATGTCACCTCAGTTCATTACCCAATTGATATTTATCCATGCTAGTATATGTTTTATGACATCATCCTCCACAATGACTTTGAATTTGTGTACGCCTAGCTGACTACTGTTTATAAAATTACATCTCAATATCGGTGACTTAACAGATATTGATGGGACCACAAGTACCTCATCGAGATCAAACAATAACTGAAGACCACTTTGTCTTTAACTTTCTACCCTGGTTTGGTTGACTAGCTTTCTAATTGGTTGACATCACTTAATTGTTTTTCATTGTATCGCCATACTTTAATTAATCCCCAAAGAGTTTATCTATTTTGAATACTTGCTCTCTATAGGGCAAATAGAAGAAAAAGTTTTAAATTTAGGATTCAATCGTCGATAAGGAGGAAATGCCTAAGACATTTTATTACGATTATTCCTTCCTCTTATTGGTTATCAGTTGCCTTTTATAAATCCGGGAGAAGATGTCCTATACACTTTTTATTATGGTATAATTATTTAATATACTTTTTAGTTTTATACTTAAATCATTAATAAAGATATATATAATTTTATTTCATTTGTATTTCTATGCAATTATAATTAGTTAGTTGGATTATCTATCCATTCAACTTGAGTGTTGCGTCAAACTGGTCATTCCAGCCTCTCATTCTGCGTATTATTAATCATTAATAAAAATTTACAGAATTTTATTTTTATATAATTAGAATTTTATTTTTATTTCTATACAATTATAAAATTAATTAAGCTAAAATTAATTGTAACATAACACATTAAAATAATAATAAAAAATCCAAAAACTCTTAGTAGACATCTTGTATGCTTGAAAGTTGCATTCAATGCATCTAAAAACTCTTAATGCATATACGGGATGTTGTATGCAATTATTTTAATTGATACACTATGGTTGTTTAAAAGTGCATTTAGTTTTTACTGGGTATTAGACTGTAGGCTTGTCGGACTGAATGCAAGTAGTGCAACATCCAATCTGCAATTCAACATATTGTGTGCAAATGCTCAAGCATCTTGTTGCAACTCAAAGCCTAGGATGTTAAACACCCTTCACTCAAATGATATTTAGTGGCGCAGAGTTAGCCAATGTGCAAGACTATTGCTTGGTCAGCAAAGACAAGTGGAAAATGCAGAATGCAGGCTTCCTTTGGCCAAGAATTAAAAATACTAGTAATCAATGATTGTCCAATTATGCAAAAAACTCCCCTTACAACCTACACGAGAAGGCAATGCAAAGGTATACCTTTCAAAGTGTTTCAAGGGCAAAGGCATACAAATACCAATAAAGTGTTATTGTGATTGGGATTCCTAGCTGGGTCACTGATACACTATTAAAATTCAAAAGAAGCAAAAGAAGAACACACACCATGAAGATTTTCAAAACTGAATTGTCTCACTTCCTTTCAAATATCACAAATATAGAGATAGAATTTTTTTAATAATAACTAATTTCTAAACTTCTGCCAGTGTCATTCTCTACATGATCAGAGTTTAACATTTTTCTGATTTCTCATCACCATAAAATGACAAACTAACGTTGATCAGAGTGACAAAAAGGTCAAACAATAAAATAGCAAACAAACAACTTGAAATAAAAAAATATGTAATATGATATCAACGATTTCCTGAAGATACTATAAAAAAAACTGATATGTAATATGACATCAAACATGTCAAAAAATAAAACTGTTCTCATTAAAAACGGAAAAAGGGCATTTAATTCTTTTTTTCCACGCTCGTATTTTACATGATCCATTCTTATTGTTTTGGTTGACACTCTTATGCATTCTTAGGACACAAGATATTATAAAATCCATTTAAATTTTATCTGAATGTTGTTTCATTTTGACTTATCCCAAAAATAAATTACAATCAACTACAACTCAATTAATTTATCAATCCCAAGTACCACTGTTGTCTTGTCATGTGACAACCCATTGCAGTATGTGAAATGTTCTATAGTAGGCAATCTTTGTATAGCTATGCAAGGAAGTTTCCTATGGATCAAGGTTTAATTTTATGAAGGGAAATATTAAAATGGTATTTCATTCTTTGATAAGTCTTACACACAATCAATCTTCTGCAAAGAGTTCTGTAACACATTAAATACGTAGTTTTATTTTTTATAGTTTTACTTATAAAATCCTTATTCTACAATTTTGTTTCTATTTTGTTATTTTCTATTTTTCCCAAACAGTGTTAATATAATTTTTTGTACACACAAAAATTCTAAGTTATTATGGAAAGCAAGATAAGGATATAAATGGCATACATACACATTTAGCACTTTTATAAAACTTTTAGTTGAAACTTGAAATAAATATCATTGAGAATTGGTACCTAAATAGGCTTCATAAGAGAGTGTAAAAGAGTGAACCAATGTTGGATGGAAACACATCCCCACTACTAGAGATGTGTCCCTTGTATTTCACCATCCTCAAAGACATGGGCACTACAAGGGGGAGTCCCCATTTAGAAGGGGATATTCTAGAGGATATGGGAGACTCCCCCCACCTCATGTCCCTTGTATTTCACCATCCTCAAAGACATGGGCACTATATGGGGAAGTCCCCATTTGGAAGGGGATGTCCCAGTGTACATGGGGAACTTCCCCCACCTCCTCTGGATGTTTCCTGCCAAAAGAAGGGTGGGTCTTGGAGACATCCCTCGATGGTTTTGGGAACATTTGGATGAATCCTCTCCAAACCTACACCCAAGTGCTACTGATTCTCTAAGAGAAATATTTACTCACTAGTTTTACATTCATGCCATGACAAATATTATTACGCAATGCTTGCTAGACTACTCATGTTTTTGTAATGGAGATAATCACAACAACAATGGTTTTCATTCCCTTATTTTGTAGGTTGATGTACCTTGTATATACTCTTCTTTTAAATATGATTCATAAAAGAGTGTGAACCTATGTTGCACGGGGACTTGTCCCCTCCAAAAAAAAAACATACCCGTCGTTCTAGCATTTCCAGGACTTAGTGAATCCTAGGAAACGTCACTGATCTGCTAGGGACTTCATCGAGGACTTGGGGACTTGTTAATCATCCCCAGGATGTTCTGGGCAGATTTGAGGAATGTTCCCAACAGATTTTGGGGATGTTCTAGGCAGATTTTAGGGATATTCCTAGTATGTATCTTCAGTTTTGACAATGGGCATTGATGATTGGACAATATGATCATTTGTTCCATCCATTTTTTTTATTACACTAAATCCAAATATGTTGTACAAGTTGCAACTCAAAACATGGGTTTTGTATGACAAGTTTCAATTTGGGTTTCTAGTGATCTAAACTATTGGCTTTTCAACAACAACATTATAGCAAACAAAGCCTCCATGTCAAAAAACCAAGAAATACAACATTTCAAATGGTTGATCCTTGTGGCTACTGCTCTTGTTCTTCTCATTTTTGTGGTCATCTCAGCTTTGACATATTGTACATGGGTTTCTAGGAGTCATTCAAGTCCACTTCTTCCACCATCCCAACCTCGAGCATTGAGAAAACAATCAGATAGTAGTGACTCGGATTGGGTGATAAATGTTAAAATAAATTCCTATTCAATCACCTTCTTAACTTGAAATATGAATCTAATCTCTTTCGAAAACCAAAGTGTTTTGTAGAGATTTTTAACAGAGATTTAAAAATCTATAGAACCTTTTGAGAAGGGAATGCCATATAAGTTTTCACATAATCATCATTAACAAGAAATATGAGGAAGAAAAGCTACTATAGAGACAGTTCTTTGTCTCATAGACCCTTCATGGACCTTATTGCAAATTGAAAATAATTACACTTAAGTTTCCTAAAGTTAAACGGTATTTTTCTCATGTCCAGGGGCCAATAATGGAATGTCACTCGACCCTTTTTTAAATTTTCTGAGATTTTTCAAAACTGGCAAGTGTAAGGGTTGCACATAATACTATATATATTATATCATGTTATGTGTACAAGTTACAAGCAACTACAAATGTTTATGGTGAATTTTAAATTTTTTAAATTTTAATATTTATTATTTTTATTATTATTCCCATCCCCAACCCGCCATCCTCTAAAAAATTTGGGGTGTGCTCTAGCCATCCCGAGGATACATCCTCCATCCCAAAAACCAGTGCAACATAGGTCTGTACCAATGTTGCATGAAATCCCATCACCAACCCTGGGGTATCCCCTGCATTTCTCCATTCCCGGGGTTTGGGAATTGCAGGGGAAATCCCCTTGTGGAAGGGAATGTCCCAGAGAATGTTGCCTAGACATATCCTGCCAAAAGGAGGAAGTAGAGGAGAATGTTGAAATAATGTAACTACGAAGAGAATTCTTATTATTATTGGATTAAATCTCCATTGCGGATTAATCATGTCATTATTATTATTATTGTTATTGGAATAATCCCCATTGTGGATTAATCATGTCGGTAATTGTATAAGGACCAAATCCCCTTTTGCGGATTGGTCATCGAACAATTACAAAGGGAAGAATAAGAATTCATCCCCAACAGTTATTATGGAAGACCCAAAATTAATTAAAGGTGGGTTTACCCACCTAGAGTGAGAGGTCGGCCCTGCCAGTTGTGACCTTTCACACATGCCAGTGTTGTATAAATAAGAGGCTAGCACCTCACTTCAAACACACAACTCACTTGCTCATTTTCTTATGAGGCAAGATGCAATTACCAGTTGGAGAGAGGAGAAGAAGAGTGGCGTATCTCTTGGAGAGGACTATCTGTATTAGTTTGATTTATCTCCTGAACATTGTATAAGCTATTTATGATAAGGAAGTTTTTATTGGGTTTTCTTCCCCTAGAGGGTTTCCCAAGATAAATGTTGTGTCTCTTGTGAATGTGTATTTCTCAGTGATCTTGTTCTGATGATGTTCTTATCTATTGAAATGCAAAGAACTATAATAATGGCATAAACATTAACATGGCATCAGAGCCAACCTGAAGGAAGCACAATTTGTAAGAGGAAAAACGTCATTGTTACAATACCTAAAAATTAGGGTTTTGCAAAAGTGAATCTTTTCAGCTCCCTAACCACCTAGAAAGTTGTGCCCTCCCCTAAGGATCATTTTGGCACTTAGAGCACACCTTTTCAGTGGCTAGATCTCTCAGAAAGTGAAACCCTAGTTTCACAAAGTACCAGAAAACTAGAAAACCAGAGTACCAGAAGTACCAAAAGTACCAGAGTACCAGAAGTACCAGAAAACCAGAAGCACTAGTCCAGAAATCCGCAAATTAGATTTGAAGGGGTAAAAGTTGGATTTTCGAAAATCTGACTGCACCAGCTAACTCGCCTCAGCTTAGCACACCTATCCCGTGGATCAGAATTTCAAAATTTGAAGTTTGAAAAATTAGGGTTTCCTCATAAAACCCTAAGTTGCAGTTGCATTTGCAGTCTTAGAACCAGTTGCAGTTGCAGTACTTGTTGCAGCTGCAATTGCAGTACCGGTTGCAGTTGCAGCTGTAGAACCAGTTGCAATCACTCTTGAAGTTTTTGGTAATGATTACCGCTGCTACTAGATGGAGCCACTACCTGCAAATGCTATCCGAGGTATGTACTCAC
>JZKD02S1647048.1:497381-510784 GCA_000966675.3 Picea glauca | reverse complement strand
ATTGTATAAGCTATTTATGATAAGGAAGTTTTTGCTGGGTTTTCTTCCCCTAGAGGGTTTCCCAAGATAAATGTTGTGTCTCTTGTGAATGTGTATTTCTCAATGATCTTGTTCTGATGATGTTCTTATCTATTGAAATGCAAAGAACTATAATAGTGGCATAAACATTAACAGAGAAGGCCCTGGATGGTTTCAACAATGTCTAGATGCCCCTATCCAAACTGGCCATAGGTTCTCCAAGAAAAACATTCCCTCACTGCTTGACATTGAGCCATGACAAATATGATAATCGTATCACTAGCATGCTTGGTAGGCTCATGTACTCTTTATGTATGACCTCCCTGACCTATTATTTAATAGTTTCTACATCTATTTAGTTGTATCATAATCCTACTAAAATCTTTGTTTTTAATCTTTCACTGTTATAAAAAAAATTAAATACATTTTTCCGCTTGTCCAGGAAAAAATTGGGCATTCTTCTAGCTTCCCCAAGACCCATTCCTTCATCCCCTATCAGTAAAACTGGGTGCAAAACTAAAACACTCATGTATCACCAAAGCCCTCTTCAAACAACTCGTAAGAAAATGGGTGCAAAACTAAAACACTCGTGTATCACCAAAGCCCTCTTCAAACAACTCGTAAGAAAATAGAGAGAAGATAGGTATGAGATAAAGCCACCAAGTATCACCAAAGCTATAATCAATCAATTCAAGAAATAGAGAGAAGAGAATACCAGAAGCATACTGGAAATAGATGCAGTAATTGTAGAAGAGTACCACATACTACGAAAGAATATCACATACCACAGTAATAGGGCATTTAAAAAAAATTAAAATAACTGAAGATTTGTGTTTGTGAAGGGAATAATTCATTTTAGTTTAAAGAAAAACTAGTTTCAGCCTTCAGGTTTGGTGAATTTTGAGACCAACCTTGCCTCGCGATGAAAGGAGGAGGCAGAATCGAGAGCATCTATCAATGCGTTGAAGCCAAAGGCTCATCATCAGTAGTAAATGTGGTCTTGAATGTGAACTTGTTCTATCTATCCAATGACAACCATGAATTAGTTGTCATATTCCTACTTTGGATCAACCTATTTGGTCGAGGTGCTCCTGGGGAGTGTATCACCGGTTGCTACTGGAAAGCAAATTTTTGGTGATATAACCGCATCCACAATGTTGGCTCTTCAACAACTATTTATCACACTATGCTCAACTTCTATTCATTGATGGCCGTGTCACCTAGTTCATTACCCAATTGATATTTATCCATGCTACTATATGTTTTACAACATCATCCTCCACAATGACTTCGAATTTGTGTATGCCTAGCTGACTACTGTTTATAACATTATGTCTTAATATCGGTGACTTAACAGATATTGATGGGACCACAAGTACCCCATCGAGATCAAGAAATAATATCTTTGACTTTAAAGATATTGATGGGACCACAAGTACCCCCATCGAGATCAAATAATAACTAAAGACCACTGTCTTTAACTTTCTACCCTGGTATGGTTGACTAGCTTTCTAATTAGTTGACATCACTTAATTTTTTTGCATTGTATCGCCCTACTTTACTTAATCCCCAAAGAGTTTATCTATTTTGAATACTTGCTCTTTCTAGGGCAAATAGAAGAAAAAGTTTTTACATTTTAGATTCAATCATCCATAAGGTGGAAATATCTAAATACATTTTATTACGATTATTCCTTCTTCTTATTGGTTATCACTTGCCTTTTATAAATCCTGAGCAAATAGGCAAAAGTTTTTACATTTTGGATTCAATCCTCGATAAGGAGGAAATGTCTAAGACATTTTATTACGATTATTCCTTCCTCTTATTGATTATTACTTACCTTTTATAAATCCGGGAGGAGATCTCGTATACACTTATGGTATAATTATTTAATATATTTTTTAGTTTTATACTTAAATCGTTAATAAAGATACACATAATTATTTATTCATTCAACTTGAGTGCTGCGTTAAACTAGTCATTCCAACCTCTTAATATATATTTTTAGTTTTATACTTAAATCATTAATAAAGATACAGATAATTTTATTTTATTTGTATTTCTATGCAATTATAAATAGTTAGTTGGGTTATCTATCCATTCAACTTGAGTGCTGCCTCAAACTGGTCATTTGAGCATCTCATTTTGTTTATTATTGATCATTAATAAAAATTTACATAAATGTATTTCTATATAATTAAAATTTTGTTTATTATTGTGTTTATTATTGATCATTAATAAAAATTTACATAATTGTATTTTTATATAATTAAAATTTTGTTTATTATTGTGTTTATTATTGATCATTAATAAAAATTTACATAATTGTATTTCAATATAATTAAAATTTCAGTTTTATTTTTACACAATTATAAGATCTTATAATTGAGTTAAAAGGCTCTCTACAATCTAGTATGAGAGATGTCCATGTAACATAACACATTAAAATAATAGTTAAAAATCCAAAAACATAAATTAATAATAAAATAATAAAAAAAATTAAAATATATATTAATAAAAAACACATAAACAACAAATTGGCTCACTAAATCAATCTAACTACTATATTGTCCATTTTACCCGATTTAATAAAGAAACTAACTACTATATTGCCCATTTTACCCGTTTTAATAAAATAATTTGTTGGTTATATAAAATTTCTAACCTTATAGGCAAATCAACGAGTGACAGGTAATTTGCACCCTAACCACATCTCCAACAAATTTGGTTTAGGTAACATTTAATTTATTTTTTTCCCTCTATTTATTATTTAAAATATAGGTTTAGGTAACATTAAATTTATTTTTTTCCCTTTATTTATTATTTAAAATATAAGTTTAAGTAACATTTAATTTATTTTTTTTCCTCTATTTATTATTTAAAATATAATTATATAAATAAGAATATGATAATTTTATATATTATAATATAATAATGCATACATGTCATAGTTATGAATTAAAGAAACATAAACTAGAAATTAGAAATGATTTGATACATAATTGGTTAAGGCTAGGGATAGATTTAATTGGGGTTGTTTAAATGTTTTACCTTTTGAGTTTTTACTACTAAAATTTGCACATTCAATAATTTCTCATTTAATTTAGAGTAAAATTAAACAGAAAATATCTAATAAAAAATAGAATTAAAATAACATAAATTAGAAATTAAAAATTAGTTGATACATAATTAGCTAAGGCTAATACTACTGGTAGATCTAATTGGAACTCTTTAAACATTCTAGGTTTTGATTTTTTCATCTAATAATTTTTCACTAACAAAATTGAACAAAAAATATCCATAAAAATTTTCAACCTAAAAAAATTTTCAACAAATTTTGATTTTTTCATCCAATAATTTTTCACTAACAAAATTGAACAAAAAATATCCAGAAAAATTTTTAACCTAAATTTTTTTTCAACGAATTTTGAGCAAAATTGAACAGAAAATATCGAGTACATGACCTTTAACCTTATTTTAAATCTATGGTTGGTTAAAGTTGCATTTAAATCTATGGTTGGTTAAAGTTGCAATGGGCTCTCCTCGAACAACACAAAATAATACCTCTATGTCTTCCGGAACGCCACGTGCTCTGAAATTCCAGGCGACTGCCATACCTGCGTTCCATCCCATCATCAAATATTTCCGTTAAAGTGTATACGTTTAGTTTTTCTTTTTTAATATTTCGAACAACCACTGTGTTTCATGAATGCCATGCTTCTATAACCATTTCAACGCTTTCCGAAAATCTCTAAAGCAGCGAGGGTTTTGTTCTATTATGCAGTATAACCATTTCGACCCTTTCCGAAAATCTCTGAAGGAGCGAGGGTTTTGTTCTATTATGCGGTATAATCCTTTCACGCTTTCCAAAAATCTTTCTAGCAGCAAGGGTTATCAAGTTTTTGGTTGTCGTATGTTTCTATTCATTAATTCGGTGCTTTCCAGAAATCTCTGTCAGCGAGGGCGAGGGTTTTGTTCTATGCTGTTGTATAATCATTTCGACGCTTTCCGAAAATCTCTAAAGTAGCGAGGGTTTTGTTCTATTCTGTGCTATAATCATTTCGAGAGGGTTTTGTTCTTTTCTGTGGTACAATTATTTCCACGCTTTATAGCAGTGAGGGTTTTGTTCAATTCTGTGCCATAATCATTTCCGGAGGGTTTTGTTCTATAAGAACAATGGAAGACGTTTTTCTTAATGTATTATGAATCGCTTTGTTTTTTGGGAAAATTGCATAAAGAATAAGGAAATGTACCTGCAGAAAAATAGCTTCGTGCCGCACAGACACATGCCTATTCTATGCATAAAAGTAGGTAGCTACATGTCACATTTATAAAAGATATGTGGTGGCAAACACAAGGCAACATTTTATCATATTCAATTTGACTTTGACTGGGCGTACGAAAAAAAGGTGAATCGATCGAGAGTTTACAAAAGTTCGGATCTACAAGAGGATGCAGTTTTTAAATATAGGAATGCTTAATCCTTCGTATATAACAACACATTCCACAAATTTGAAACCAGTGTTGAGAGTAAAAACGCTACTGCAAATATTTAAACTAGCACCAATTTTGTTGAAAATAAACCATGTCTGTTTGTAAAATTAATCATAGATTTCATGAAAGACCAAATTTCAACAAAGATGCAAAAACTAATAGGTTCTCATGCCGGTAATAGAAAAAATGAGAATATTACTCATCATGCACGCGTTAAACTAGAAATAAGTTCGTATTTCCATCAGGTCCATTTGATCCGGGTTTTTATTACATTAAATGCATGAGTCCTTCAGTAAAAGTAATTGAAGAAACTCACCTTATCAGTAATTTAAGCATGGACACTTCTGAAACTTTTCGCAAACCCGTGCTAATGATATGTGTATTCCTGCGCAGATCGTTCATTGTTAAACAAACACTTTCAAACCATATGAAATAAATTATTTTCGACTAATAATAATAACATCAAGATGATTTCTCTTACCAGCCTGATATTAATCTAATGAAATCCAAGCTACAGATTTCTTCTGGCCGTGGGATGATCGAAATCAAAAGATAGAAAAGAAAAGAACGGTGCACCACAAAAACATAGAAACGTACAAGGGAATACAAGAAAGAAAGATCGTTTCCATAGAAGAATATAAATGAAAGAAAAACAAATAAAATAAAATCACTGCCATACAGGGAGGCAGCGCATGAAATTAACAAAAATGGCAATGCCAGAAGAAAAATCAATGGAAGCTCGGTATGAAAAATAAAAACAGCTCCGAGGCGATGGAACCATCGATTGAAACCTTCAAGTTTTATATAAAAAATGGAATGACCGTTGGAAGGATGGAGCGACTGCTTTTTCTTTTTCTTGGGAAAAGGTGTTTTTTCTTGGGAAAAGCTGTCTTCTCATCGTGCACAGGAATTGAACGTTGCGTTGTCGTTATTAGGTTTCCTCACGGTGATGACGGTGGACAGCCGTATACTTTGAGCAAGGGAATCATCACTAGCACAGTCGCTAACTCGCGGCTTCTGAACGCCGAAAAGAATCGGCTGTTAATCTCCGTGCAGTAAAAATTTTATGCGTAATTAAACAAAACCTATTTAAAAAAAAACTTTAATTGACATAGTAAAAACGCCAGGTCGAGGAAAATCCATGGTGCAGTAAATAGTTAAAAAATAATCCTGTCAGGTCAAGGAAAATCCATGGCGGAGTAAATAATGTACTTTGTGAAAACTATGGAGTAAATGATGTAGTAAATAATTTGATTTGTCGAATTAATTTTATTAATGAATCTCAGTAATAATTAACAGTCATATTTTCATATAAAGGGTTGAATTTCATTTATCTTGTGTTAATATTTTAATTTTTGTTAATTACTTAGGCAATCAGTTAACTATCAAAGTAATTTTTAAATATGATTAGGTAAATGTAAAAAAGTAAACACATAAACTAAGGATGTCTTTATAATAGCTAGGAAGTTAATGATTGAAATCACATCCATTTATTTTGTGTGATTACTAAGAATATTCCAGCCATATTTAATCATGTCCATAAAAAACTTATTAAGCACTAAATCCCTATTAAATCTGCTCATTGTCAATAAGTGTACACCTTTCAGCTTAATTATGTAGTTACATGACCTTATTTTGTGATAATTTGTTGTTGATTAATACAATTATTTTAATAAATGTTCTATTTTTGAATTCGTGTGAGTTCAATAGAGTGAAAAAGCTTTTTGAATTCGTGTGAATTCAATACAGTGAAAAAACTTTTGGTGGCAAGATAAATATTAAAATTGAGTGTGTTCAAAGCTAAAAGCTTTGGTCACATGGTTTCATTTTGCCATGTACACAAGATTTTAGCACGTTAACTATTAGAATAAAATTATAATTGAGATTATCCTAATTAAGCTATTAGGCTTCATGGTTATATGTTGAGTTTCAATGAAACCTAAGTTGTGGTTGTTGAGAAATATGAATAATACCAATTTGAGATATATATTTTTTTAATGAATTACATACATTTTTGATGATTTTTTTTTAATGAATTCTTCTTAATAATATTTTATAATTGATTTGTGGTAGTAAGGGGAATTAGTGTTTATTTGGATGAAGTTTATGTCTATGTTTCCAAATTTTATAGTTGTTAATATATAATAGGCACCAATTAAGTTAATGATGAGATAAGATAAGATAAGATGATTTTATTAATGTCTGACTAATGGTCATAAAAGTAGATCAAAGGGACTAATGAGTACAATGATATCATTACAAAGCGGGAGTTGAAAGGTCTCCTATAAAGGCAAGATGTAGAAAGCAAAATGAAAATACAATGAAACAAGGTGAAGTCGTAGAGAGTGAGATCTATGTCTAGACATGAAGAACCCTCGACCCCGAGCCTAAAGACAGGCTCAGACGAGGAGATATATTATAGGAGTGGATCCATGAACGAGAGGAACCCGAGGTGTTGAAATAGGTCAGTCATGGAATGGACCCATCTCTCTTACCATCTGAGGTCGAGTGAAGAAAACTAAGTATAGTAGGATGTCCAGAGGGGGGAATGGTGGGATACCTAAATCGTCCACAACGTTGTTGACTGGAAGAGGCAGTACCTCGATGAGGCCTCGGGGATCACATCCGTCTCCTAGGAAGGGATATGGTCTGGTCATAAGTCGTTGAAATCTCGTGGAACGGAAGAAGGTCCCACGGGTCTGCACTGATCTAGATTCTGGAGTTGTGGTGGTGTCAGTTTGTCTCTAAGTGCCCCTACCAGAAGGTAGCACTATGAAGAAGGAGGTGATCGTCGAATAGGGTCCAATCTTTTGAAAGCCTGAAGTGTATGGACTAGGAACCTGAGGGCCTCCTATATGTATACAACTAAGCATCACTGATCAAGATAGTTGAAGAAGTCAATGAGGGTCTGAGCCCCCTTGAATAAGCAATGAAACCTCCCCCTAATATCATAGTAGATGGGGCAATGGAAGATGAAGTGTTCCTCGGTCTCAACCTCCTATAACTGGCATAGCTGACAAATCTTGTCTTTTCTATCGATCTAGTGACCTGTCTCAACTCAATGGCTATGGGATCCCACTCTAAAATGGCCCAGTGGAATATGGTGATCGTGTGCCTAGTGACGAAGTGTATAATGTAGTCAAACGATGAACCCATTCCTAAGCCCCAAGAACTGCTCTACGTAAAAGGTCATCTTTGGGTGTAAGCCACCAAAGTGAGGAATGCATGTTTCATGATGTGGAGAAACCATAACCCTATATRGAGTTTTGTAATATGTTATTGGAATTTATATAAGAAGTTAGARGAGTTCATWTCAYTCTVGAATTTTGATVAAGTTTTTGTATCRATTTAAAATTAGGCATAATATTTAAGGATATTKTTTTACCATGCACATAATTYGGATCATGGTGGAATTCTATTCATGTTTGAAATTTTTGTCGAACTCTTATCCATTTTTGGCCTAAAAGAGGGTCATTTTGCTACAATATTAGCTTACTCCTCATACATGCATGTTGATGCACATTTCTCTAGAAGAGAAATTACATCTTAAAATCAAATGAGATGATGAGCCTCAAGGACTCGTTAAGGGTTTGATTGACAAAACATACCCTGAAATGGGTGAATGGGAATATCAAAGTGAATTATATGTGATTAATACTTGTTTCTTTTCTAGAAACACAGTCTTTTCATGTATTTCCAATTTATCTTACTATGGGTCTATCAAAAGATTGCAGAGTGGGTACTGTTGGATGCAAACTTTAATTCCACATGTAGTGAGTGCCTACATTTAAAATTTAGATAAAATTAGTTTTCTTTTTTTCTCTTTGAAAATTTATAACTCTTATTTTATTATTTTATTATTTTCCATAGGAGGCTAATTTTATGCCTCAATTTTTTTTAATGAATGCTTTGGTTTTGAGTTGGCATTGACAATGATGAAATGATAATCACCCACATAAGAAACAATGCTCTAGTCGTGGATTAAATTTACATGAATAAATTCATGGGTCTTTATCATCTATGTTGTTATATGTGACTAATGTAAACAGGCATTAAAAAATGAACATGTGATCAATTGACACTAAAGAATCCAATCACATTTTCAAATACAATGACTCAAGAGACATAGGTGACATGATTAGTAGAGGTGAGGCAATATCCATTATTAATGATATACATTGCAAGTTTACAATCCTTGCATTGTTCTCACATTGAAAATATTAAAAACTCAATATATATTCAACTTGAATTCATATCCATTAATAGTTTTATTACCATGGCACGTGAAAAAATAAAAATAAAACTTGTAATTCGATTCTCGTGGTTGCTCCATAGATTTAGACACTTGATTATATATTAACATTTGATTGTTATCTATATATAATATTATATTAGGTATTTGATATGTTATATTAACATTTGATTTTTCTCTATATAATATTATATTAGGTATTTGATATGTTATGCTATTTAGTTAACAAGTTTAAGTTTTTACCACTTAAAAGAGGGTTGTCCGAAAGGTACTTGAACAAAGATTATTAGATTAAGTTTATAAAAGTAAAGTGTATTAATAATGTTAAGTGTAGAAGTTTAAGATGGCAGAAATGAAGAAGGTTGCTTTAGGGAAATGTAAATTGATTTGATAAGTAAGAAGGAAATTTTTGAAGTGGGACTTAGTATATGGGATACAAGTGATGTTCTTGGTAATGTTATTTTCAATATCATTATGTAGCATGGTTACTTTTATGTTGATATTCAATACTACAATACATTGTTATAACATCATTTTTAGTGTTATTATGTAATGTATTTTTTCAAAAGAAATTTAAGTTTAGACAATGGTAGACACAATACATTTGTGAATGTTCTAATTTGTTTTATAATAGGTCTTTCCAACATCTTTTTTTTTAATTTGCACCATTGTCAATGCCATCGTACTGATGGAATATTCATCACTAAATCACACATCGCATTGTTGGTGCATTGTAGATGCTTAAAAAATTGGCTTTTAGCATCAAATATGTGTTGTTGTTTCATTGAAGACACATTTTTCATGTCGAAATAGCATCATGATGCATCGATATTGTCTACATGGGTGTCACATGTGCCTCATAGTGGCTACAAAATTCAAAATTTGTGTCTTGTGAGAATCATATTTGTGCATATCACATCAACTTTGCATAGTAGTAGAATCACACATGTCAAAAAATTGTGTTGTTTTGCATTAAAGGTACATCATATTGAGTCAAATTGCTTTGTGTTGATTTCAAATTTGTGTTGTGTTAGCATCATCTACAAAAATAAATAAGTAATAAATTCATTACCTTCAACCTTGATGCCCTGGATGGATATGTTCCTCTTGGAATCTAATATAGACTTGCTTAGCCCCTCGATCACCAATAAAAAAAGATAAAGGGACAAAGGGAACCCTTCTCTTAAGCCCTCAGATGGTTTGAAGAATGAATATGTTGAGCCATTGATAAGTACTACATAAGAAGTTGAAGTAACAAACTCCATTATCCCATTTACCATTGGTAGATTGAACTCGATATGAATAAACAACAATCTTAAATACAACCAACATGTCTTGCTATTTGCTTTTGATAAGTCTAAGTTGATCACCATAGCTAGCATGTGCTTATATTTTATGGTATGTAATCTTTCTTGTCCCAAGCATATAAATTCATGGATTTGGTGACCTTCCAAGAAACCAAATTGTTCAAGTGTTTTAGTGTTTGAAAGTAACTTCTTTAGTTAGACTACCAATGTTTAGAAAAGATCTTGTAAACACAATTACATAGTGTTATAGGTATGAAAGGATCAAAATTATCTAGCCGATTAACCTTTGGAGTGAGTACAACAAATTTGGAGTTAAATGATCCTAATACCTTCCTAGAAAACCTAACTTTTTCCACCACACGAAGTAGATCCTCACCCAAAAACTCAAAGAAACCTAGATAGAATTCAAGAGCCCAACAATTAGGGCTAAGAATTTTATCTATGTGGAAGGTAGATTGTTATAACCCTAATTTGCACCATACATGCTTACCTGGCATTAGGCCATCTCAGATCCCTTCTTTGCCAAAACACTACTGAACAACTCTTTAAAAAACCTCTTTTATAAGGGCCCACACGCCCTACTCCATTACTGAATGCGTGTACATGCTAGCTGACCTAAAACAGCCCGTGTGGACCTACAAAAGCATGGAAAAAGGAAAGTTGTCAATGGAACACACAACTTTGGGTGAGTTAACTGAAACTCCCGGCCATGCATGGCCAAGGGTTCGTCCAAATACCTAGCTTCTTCTAACCTATAAAAGAAGGGTTAGGGGTCCTATTTGGAGGAGGAGAATAAGAGTAAAGAAACTCTACCCAATTGCACATTTCCATTGTCCCAACCCTTTAGCCATCCTTGTGCAAAGAGAGATACAAAGCAAAGAAGTTGGAGGACACTTGAAGAGGAGCCCAGGATTAGGTTCGCGGAGCAGTGGCCAGTCTCAACATTGTAAGTTGATTCATTAAAGTTAATAATAAAGAAATGTTTTTCCCATCCCACTATATGAGTTCTTCATAGTTTAGTGAATATATGTTTGAATCTCTAACCCATTTATCTGTAGAACAAATGCATGTAGAGTATGTTGCTTGTTTTGTACGCAGTTCAATCTTGGGAGGATATCTACTAGCAAGCGATCAAGCGTGAAGAAGGATCGGCATCAAACATCTAGAACAAGGTATGTTCATTTAACCATGTATTTTCTTAAAAGAAATGGGGATTAGGTCAGGGACGATGGTAGAAAGTAGGGTTCTTTCTGTCTTATCTGCATGCATAATATAACCCTAAGTGCTAGTCCGTAGGGGGGTTTCCTACCACAACAGAATTGGCGACCATATTGGGGAAGTCTCTAGGGTTCCTGGGAATATTTTTGGGTATTTTTAAAAGACTAGTTTTCTTTCCTGTTTTTTGAAGTTTCTGCAAAGTCTGAGCTAACAGAGATTCTGGTCTTCCATACTAGTCATCTTTGTTCTTTGCTTGACTGTGTTTTTCGAGACCCACAAAGGTACACACGGCCTGCATCAGGATTGCATGCATGTACCCACACCCTACTTTCTTACAACCTACGTGTACACGCTAGCTGAAGAAGTAACAGTAGCGTGTATGATTCCAGAAAATTTGTGAGGCAATCATCCTCTTCCTTGTCAGAATCAGTCATTCTCAGGAGTTTTCTGGAACTCTTTCTAGTATTGGTTGTTTGCAGTCTATAGCTTAGGATTCATCTCATATTGTTTTTTTTTACGAATTTTTTCCTTACATTGTTTTTTGTTTTCTATTAAAGAAAGTGTCTAAGCCTTCAAGAGATCCTGGTTCTCAATATTAGTGGTCTCTTCCTGGTTTGGATTGTTTGTTTTTATTTGTTTCAGAGTTTTAGAGATACACGCAGTCTGTATAAGGCCATCACGCGTGTACATGCCCTCTGGCTCTACACATCTCGCGTGCACACGCTTGCTGTTGAATTGTCAATAGTGTGCTTGTGAAGGATATTTTTTGTTGAGGGTGAGGCAGTCATATTTTCCCTTGAAAAGAGTTATACCTCTCAGGTTTTTGAATCTTTGTCCTAGCATTCAATAGATTAGGTTTAATCTCATCCATAGCTTTCTTTTTTCATTTAAAAGTTTTTCATCAAAATTTTCTTTAGGGTTTTTAGACAAGTGTGAGAGTTATTTTTTAAGTTGCTCGTGTGTCATTTCTTGAAGTGATTCTTTGCGATCTGCGATTAGGCCAGAAGTTTTTCTTGGTTTTTTACTTGTTGATATTTTTCCTTTTTGTTTTTTGAGCATTCAAATAAAAAAAAAATATTTCATTTCTTTGTTTGGTTGAAAAGTGTTGTTTTGCATTAGTAACCAGAGAAAAGTCTTTGCTTTCTTAAGTTATTGATAGTTTACTTAGATTGTAAGTAGCTTGTAGTCGAGTGAAATCCTACTTTAAGTTTGTTGTTCAAAAGATCTTAGAATTTTTATTTTAAAAAAGGAAAAAAAAAAAAATTTGAAAAGTTGTTGAAAATTTGCGTTAAGTGAAGTTTTTTGTTTTCAACTTTCTGTTCATTTTTACTTTCATCTTTCAAACATCACTAGTTTCACTTTCATACCCTTTGACATAAGACAAGCCATAAAATTAACGCTAAATCTAAAATTCATTAGACTTTTATGTTTGTAGGGTTAACCAACTAGTTCAGGATTAGGGCCTTGGATTAGGTTGGAGAGGAAACTCTTCAAGGCCATTAAAATCAAACATTGGAATCTGAGTTAGGGAGTGTCCAAGTCCAGTGTCGTGAAAGTTATCCAAGACCCCCCTCTAACACAGGGGATAAACACGAGGTCGCGTACGGAAAGGTAGCCGAGATAACCCCTCCAAAGCTGGACCAATCGTAGTGGAGAACACATATAGATGGCTTTCTTTAGGATTCCGTCGATTGCATTTTCCATGGGGCTTCATGGATCTCGAATCCGTTCGAGGTCCTCAGTTGTCTTCCAGACCATTTTCTTTCGATACCCTTGATAGGTTTCGGGCTCGATACCCTTCTCATTGTGGTCTACCCAACTTTCAACTGTACCCGCCCGGTGACTGTTCGCGCGCTGGAAAACTAGTTACCTATTTTTTTTAGGGACATACACAGGTGACTATGGGGGTATACCACAGTACCTAGGACAGACATCGGGCCATGCTTTGCAAAGTATACCCAGAGGGTGCTTTCGTTTCTGAGTTGCACTTGCACCGGTAAGTTGCTCTAGTGTTGGTTGTTTTAACTGTTCTTCCAATTAATTTAGTGTTTGCATGTCTTATCTTATAGGGACTTTTTTTAGTGTGTGTTGTTTTTGAACGACTAGAACGCCCT
>JZKD02S1647048.1:478942-497196 GCA_000966675.3 Picea glauca | reverse complement strand
ATTGTGCCCAACCAACATCCATAGGAATCGACCGTTTTAGACCTTGGAGTGAAATATTTTGGTCTGGTTGAAACCTCCACCACTGATCTTTTGGCACCCACCATCGTACCGATTCATCATTACGAGTGCCAGATAGTGTCGCATGCAACAATGGAAACAAATGTTGTTACTCCTTCTGGGAATTCTTCAATTCTCACTATGGTTGTCACCACAGGAGAGTTTCCACCTCCTAACCCACCGTCACTGGTCCAAGCCACCATGGTCTCGACCGCCTCTACATCGCACAGTGGTCCAATCCTGTCTCTGGTGGCGGCCACAACCCCTTCACACCAAGTACGACAGGCCCTCCATTCTCATACAGGATGCCTAGTTCAGGTACAAGTCCTGTACTTTCCTACTCCACTTCACAGACTTTAGGTCTAGGGGTAGGGAGCTCTAATGCTCCTCTACAAGGACAAATGGGGGGCAATCCTTCTCCTTTTAATGCTTTCCCTTACGGGGGAGGTCATATACCTCCTTCGTCCCCTTCACTCGGTGGCACACATCGGCAATCCGCCAGACCACCTGCACACCATAGTTTCCTTGGAGCGGGGAGTCAAGGACTATCTTCGCATAATATGTCGGTAGGTTTGACACTGTTTTCTTTGTTCGGTGCATTTGGTAACAACGCCTTCTCATTAGATACTTTCCCAACTAGGGGCAACCCCGGTTTCAGACAACCTATTCCTATGCAGGGTATTATTCTTGCATAGTGGGCAGCCCCAGGAACTTCTTCCGCATCAAGGCCTTGAAATTCTTGGCAGGGATCCGTTCCCTCATCAGGAATGTCGATCTGGGGTAATTCTTTTCGCAATCAATGGAACCCCGGACAAAGCACTCTGCCTATCTCCACGGGACCAACATGGGGCAATCCTTGCCAAAGTCCTTCGAATGTAATGCATGCCCAACCATCTATGTCCTATTTTGGAAATCAGTTGATGATGTCTCCTCAAACGCAAAATCCATACGCTGGCCATGGCCATGGGTTTTACCAGAACCCAGGCCAATAACCGAACTTTTCCTGGCAACCTGGTGCCAGCCAAACTCCAGGCTCCTTTTTCCCAGGTTATCACCAACAACCCAAACTACCCTTCCTGGCAACCTTGCATTTGCCAGACTTGACAAGGTTGTTGAATGACCCTATCTGTCACGATCCGCGTTGGCCTCCTATGCCGACGAAGTTGCCTTCATACATCCCAAAGTTCGAAGCCAAGCCTTACGAAGATCTAGGAGATCATGTGACTACCTTCCATCTTTGGTGGTCATCTAACTCATTGAAAGACGACTCTATACAGTTGTGATTGTTTCAACATACTCTCATTGGGAGTGGCGCGAAATGGTACATTGAGCTCGATCGCTCAAGATACTCTTCCTTTGGCGAACTGGTGATGGCTTTCCTAAACCATTTCCAATTACTTGTGAGATACGATGCTAGCACCGAATTGCTGGCCAATTTCTCACAAACAAAAGCAGACCATATCTCTGATCACATCTGAGAATGGAGACACCAAAAGAGTCTAATTAAGGTACCAATCCCACCAAAATTCCTGCTCGAGTGTTTCCTTAAGTCTTTGGTCCCATAGTTGTCCAAAGACGTCGCGATGTCGGGAGTATTTTCCGAAGAAGACACCATCATGAGAGATCAACAACTTGAGCTAATCTATTCTCAGTCCGGTTTATTATATGAGATCTTGCCAGATGCACCATGCTCAATACTTGATAACACTAGATAGAGAGCTGGACCACATGCCGATGGTATTGTTGGTTCAGCACAAACAAAGCCCACTGAGAAATTGACAAAGAAGTTGCAACAATTATCTATACAACACACAGCGGCCAACCAAACTACTACTTTGGCTACTCCCCCTACCAAAATGTTGGATGTACACACAATGCAATTGACTAATCCAAAGGCCACCCAACAGCCTGAAGGAAAGAAAAAACAACAAAAGAAGGGTAAGGGGGATAAAAAACCTACCGATAATGCTGGTGGGGACAACACTGAGAAACGAAAGGCGAGGTATCCATGCAACTTATGCACGAAAGACCACCCGACCCATTTATGTCCTCGACTTGTAGAAGCCCAAAAGATTGTGATGCAACAACAACCTTCTCTGTTAACCAATCCATTTCAACATGGGAAAATTCTAACCCAAGCCTCTGCAAGCACGGAAGGGGGCAACCAAGGACCCTCTCCGTCTTCGAACAACCCCGCATCCACAAATGTATATATGGTGAAGGGTGATGCTTTTATATCGACTAGAGCGCATGACTATAGTAAACCAAGAACTTCTGAGAAGGGAAAAGAAGCCAAACTCCCATCTCTTCCTCTATAGATTGAGAAGACATTGGGTGAAACAATGACACGCATTCCCAAAGGCGTGTTCAAAAAAGATTCTCACAAACCAAACTCAAGGGCCGCCCAGAACTATTTTGTGGTGGAAGATTTATCACAAACCCCTTGTGCGATGTCCGCTTTGTAGGTCCTCCAAAGTTGCCCTTCCCAGAGGAAATCCTTGTTAACCACTTTAGGATCTACCGAGACTTGTAATCTGGGTACAATCATGCTGGATACAACCGACCTAAAACCTCGTCTGCCTTACCACGTAGCATTTCAATAGTAGTGGCTTATCCCACAAAATTTTTTACTGGAAATATCTTCCGCATGGTGGTCAATGAGGGAGCCTCGACATGTGTTATGTTGTTGGCATGTTGCAAGGCCGTTGGCCAACCCGTTTTGTCTCTGTCACCTACTCTCCTCACTGCTTTTGGCAGTCGTTCATTCCGACCACATGGTATCATTCCCTCTTTCCCCGTGTATTTAGGAGGGAAGACTGTGTGTGTCGAGGTAGAGGTAGTCGATGCGCCTCTCGACTATAACCTCTTGTTAGGAAGGAGTTGGAATTATGCCATGCAAGCTATGGTTGCTATAGTTTTTCGGGTCTTTTTGTTTCCACACGAGGGTTGGATAGTGACCATTGATCAATTGTCTTTCTCTAGACCTGACCCTTCATTGGGGGCATCCACGGTCCCGATGATTGATAATCTGTAACAACCTAATATTTCTAAACATCATTTACTTTCATAAACATTTTCATTAGTAAATTGAAACAATAACTTCATAGAAAAATATTGATTTTCATAACAGCAACTCTAGTAACTTAGATTTATCAATGAATAATGATATCATGATAGAATGAAACAAATACATAACTTAACAAAGTACCTGGTCCTGATGCTAATCTCTGTTGCCTTACTACCTTGCTTCCTTGCTGCTGCCTTCCTGCTACCTGCTACCCAGATCAACCCTGCCACAAACAGGAAAATAACTGCCCAAAACTACTGTCCTCCCTGCCAACTAGGAAAACTACCTAGCTCCAAGATATCTATGGATATCTTGGCCCCCGTGCCCAAAACCTCCAGCAACTCGGTGCCTCCCCTGATCAAAAGCCACAATCCAAAAGCTCTGTGCTCATAGCAAGTCCGAAGATCCTCTAGAATCCATCCCCCTCCCATGTCGAATGCCCCCTCCCGTAAACCTCCCTTTCTCCCCTTATCCCTCCTTCACCGACTCCTCCTTTACTCCCCTACCTACCCTCGTCCCCATCCCTTATCCCTCCATTAATGTTTTATCTTCTCGGGACTAACATGCTCTCCTTCTCTGCATACACAACCATTTTATATCATTTTCATTGATCTTTTAAATTTTATTTCTCAGGTCATTAAATGTGATCTGTAGTTAGAGTATTACTTAGTAAATCACAATTATCTTCTTTAATTCATTTTGATTTATAGTCTTTAAACATTTATTTAATTAGGGTCATTACATAATCCTCAACCAGGTGTAGTCAACGTAGGGGTTGGTTTGTGCCCATCTTTGATGGATACCTTCGATTACCCGCCCCCTCAAGGCGATATCATGTTTAAATCCAATCACCATAAGGTTGAGATTTTTCAAGTTTCGTCATTCCGCATGACTTACTTCGATGATTCGTGGATAATTCCATCCCCATTGGCCATGATGGATGGGATAGGGCACCCGGGCATGTCCATGTCCTTGTCCGCAGCTGAAGTAGCATACTCTTTAGTCCAGCAAGCTTCAACCAACACTGATTCAACTCATGCACAAGATTTTGATCCACTTCTAGAGCCTATTTGGGCTCAGGGTTCTCTTGCTCACATCGATTCATTAGAATTAGTCTTGCCCTCTGATGAAGCTATAATTGAAGCAGTAACTAGTCTGGACAAACCCTATGAAGATCTTCATCACCGATCATACTTCCTCCCAAAGTTAAGCAAAATCGAAGCCGAAGAATTCACCTTGACTATGACAGGAGATAGGTCTTGTCCTATTAATCCCTTAGCTACACACGAGGTTTATGCTGAGGGTAATATGTCAACTATCACTGAAACCTTACCGATCAATATCTCCTGAAACCCTAGCGTCGTGGAGAATGTTTTCATCGGAGTTGACTACTCCCCTAGAGAGATTCAAATCTACACAAATCTTTTTAAAGAATTCTGCGACGTTTTTGCCTAGTCTTACGAGGAAATGCCAGACATCGATCCAAAAATAGTTGAACATGAAATCACAACTTATCCAGATGCCAAGCCTGTCTGGCAGAAGCTTTGTCTAGTTAACCCCAAGAAAGAAACAACCATTAAGCTTGAGGTTGAGAAACTGCTAAAAGCTGGTTTTATCTATCCTATCCATTTGACCCAATGGGTGTCAAACCCCGTGCCGGTCAATGAAAAAAAAGGCATAATTCGTGTATGTACAAACTTCCGTGATTTGAACAAGGCCTATCCCAAAGATAATTTTCCCACACCATTCATCGACCAGATAATTGATGAATGTGCGGGTTGTGAGGCCTTCTCTTTGATGGAAAATTTTTCGAGATATAATCAAATACAAATCAAACCTGAAGACCAACACAAAATGGCATTCATCTGTCCATGGGGTACATTCGCGTATCGTAATATGCCTTTTGGTCTAAAAAATTATGGAGCCACCTTTCAGCAAGCCATGCCTTTTGTTTTCCATGACCTCAAGCATATACTCGAGGCCTATTTAGATGATTTAGCATCTCGATCTCGCAAGAGAACGAATCATCCCACACACCTCCGAATTATCTTTGAGTGTTGTCGCTACTTCTGGATTCGCTTGAAACTAAACAAGGGCAGCTTTTGTGTAACATCAGGACATTGGTTAGGTTTCATAGTGTCAACAACAGGGATCATGGTCAATCCTCTCAAGGTTGAGGCAATAATTTAGTTTCCCCCCCCCATGCACAATCCTTCAACTTCAGAGTATACAGGGCAAGGCGAATTTTTTAAGACGCTTCATCGCTAACTATGCTGAGATCACCAAGGGCTTTATGTGCTTACTTAAGAAAGACGTTCCTTTTTATTGGGACGAGTCTGCTCAACGCTCTTTCGCTGCATTGAAACATGCACTCACAACTGCCCCTCTGCTTCGACCACCGAACTATAACAAGGATTTCTTATTATATTTGACTACATCAGAGTCAACCATTGGCATGGTCTTAGTTCAGGAAGATGACTTGTTCTCAGAATATGTCATCTATTACCTGAGCCGAGGCCTTGTAGGACCGGAACTCAATTATTCTCATATTGAAAAACTTGCGTTGGCAGTAGTCCATGCTGTTCAATGGTTCCGTCATTATGTTCTGTTTCGCAAGACCACCATCATTGCTGTCGTAAATCCATTTCAGTACATGTTGACATGATGAATAATAGGTAGCAAGATCAGTATATGGATAGTCATCCTCCAAAAGTTTGACTTAGATTTCGTTTCGGCAAAATCCAAAATGTCACTGGTCTTCGCAGAACTTATTTTGGAACTTTCGGTTGAGTCAGGTGATCTTGTGCCCAAAGAGTCGCCTATCAGAGGAGATATGTTTTTGATCACCTCTTCGGATCCCTGGTATGAAGATATACTTATCTATATCCAGACTTTGAAGTGTCCCACTACTGCTTCTCGTGATGAGCGTCAATGCATACGCCATCAGGCTAAGAATTATCTTATACTCGATGATACATTGTATTGGAGAGGTGTAGACTGCATCCTATGTCGATGTCTCACTCAAAAAGAAGTAGTTATCGTGCTTAACGATTTCCATACTGGAGCTTGTGACAGTCATTTTTCTGGGTTGGCAACAACCCAAAAGACTCTACGAGTAGGTTACTTTTGGCTGACACTTATCAAAGATTGTATCGAATCGGTCAAGAAGTGCCACCTATGCCAAATCTTCTTTTGAAATATGAGGGCACATCCCGCTCCCATGTTTCCTGTCATCATAGTTGGTCCCTTCACCAAGTGGGGGATTGATTACACTACATGAAACCCTCCTTTAGCAAGGGGGCACCGCTATATCATCATAGTTGTAGACTACTTCACAAAGTGGGTTGAAGCTATGCCAACGTTTAAAGATGATGGAGAGACTACAACTCTCTTTTTATTCAACCAGATAATAGGAAGGTTCAATGTCCCAAGGGAGATTGTCACTGACCATGGAAGTCACTTTCAAAACTAGTTGATGATCGAGTTAACGTCAAAAATTGGGTTAGGGCAGGAACATTCGTCACCCTACTACCCCCAAGCAAATGGTCAGGTAGAAGCTGTGAACAAAACTCTTAAGACCATGCTACAACGAACGATCAACTCAACCAAGTCAAATTGGCATTTGATGTTATACTCGGCATTATGGGCTTACCGAACATCTGTTAAGACTGCAACTGGTTTTTCACCTTTCCAACTCTTTTATGGGCTGGAGGCAGTCTTGCCTATTGAATGTCAGATCCCGTCTCTAAAGTTGGCAGTACAATTATTGCAAGACACTTCTCCACTTGAAGAATGGTTAGTATACCTTGAGAAGCTCAATGAGCAACGTCGTGATGCAGCCCTGGCCAATGGGACTCGCAAACATAAGGTAAAGTGTCAATATGATAGGTCCGTTCATCCTCAGATTTTCTCTGAAGGCGACCTTGTCCTGGTCTATGACCAAGATAAGGACCCCCTAGGGGCAAGAAAATTCAAACCCATGTGGTTCGGACCTTTCATCATAAAAGAGGTTTTAAAATAGGGTGCTTATCGTTTGGTTGAATTTGAAGGGAATGATTTGACGGAGCCTAGAAATGGGCTCTACCTCAAGAAGTATTACTCATAGGCAGGTCACTGTGGGTAACTTTTTGTAACATATGTATAGCCTTTGTACTATTACTTTCTAGTTTCTTTTAGTGTTATGGACTGTCGTTGATGTTATCTTTCGTCACTGTGGAAGATGTCAAGTGATTCCGAGGTGTTCGTTGGGTATGCAGATGGTGCTAGTCGACACACTCGGAGGCTTGCCTCCATAGCTTGGGTAATCTTTACACCTCAAGGCCAGTTATTATCTTCCGGAGGTATATGCTTAGGTGACACCACAAACAATGTCGCCGAGTATAGTGCAGTTATTGAGTTGCTTCGTGACGCTTTGTCATTTGGTATCTCTCATCTGTGGGTCTATCTTGATGCTCAGCTGGTTGTGTCTCAGTTAAATAGAGTATACCAAGTTCATGATCCAACTTTACACCGACGATTCCTTAGGGTAGGTCTCTTAGAATGAAACTTTGATTATATTACATATTTTCATGTTCCTAGGAGATTAAACCAAGTTACAGATACTCTAGCTAATAACATTTTAGATTGGCATCTTGCACACATATGAAAGAACATTCATGTAAACATGTAAATACATTTTTTGCACACATGATCCATAAGACACAAAATACATTAAAAACCATATATAATATCATAAAGTAACCAGAGTACATAGATGGATGCAAGTGCCTCAAAAATATGACCAATAACGAGTCACGGGGCTTATGCCCTCAAAAAATATATACAAGTAGTGCTCGTGGCACGTAAAATGTCTAGCTAAGGTCAGGGTCTGTGGGCCCTGTTATACTGATCCACAGTGTTGGCTAAACGCCGAAACAACCAAACCCATGTCCGTGGTGCCCCCACTACATGAGGTTGCATAAATGGTGGTAGGTCCTCAATCTCTGCCATAGGGACCGTGCGAGTGAGCACAGTAAAGTTCCGCTCGACCCATCTCAATACCCTCTCAGCCTCCCCAGTTGGAAGATCTCTTGCTACTATTGGTCCCCCTGTGGCGGCAGGTGCGGCCCCTGGTTGAGGACGATACTTGTTCCTCGCATAGTCAGCTGGTTGCATTGGTCCCACATCTGCACACAACGAACACATATCCATCAAATACTCTGGTATAACAAAAAAATGATATATATATAACATAAACAACATAAAAATTACATATGTTTAACAAAAAAACTACAAAGGTGGAGACTTACCCATCTCCCCTCGCTCCTCACCAGGAAGTACCAGTATCTCAGGGTGTCTCAAGAAATCAATCTCGGCATAGGGGTAATCATCTATAACCGGGCTCTGTCATGACAACCACGCGAAGAAGTCATCGTCGAAGGAGTCATTGGTCCTTCCGCCACCTTGTTGCGGCAGTAATACTCCCCATCTACACATAGCAGGAAGAGAGCCCTGATGTCCTCATACCACTACTCGAGGACTAAAACTTAGAACTCTCTCAAAAAAGAACAAGCACAGAATAATCCCGAACCCAAAGTTCCTCTATGTCCGCAAATGACAATCTGTCAACTTCCTCTTCATACACTCAAGCAATGTGGTACTCCAATCAAAAATTTGTGCATTTAAGAATTGGACTGCACAGTTCATCTGTGCATGGGACACATGATTTAGAGCCGCAGAACTAGTGATTTGCCCAATAAGAAACACTATCACCTGTAGCGATAAGTCAGTGATCTTGCTTATGGGCACCTACAAGTTCGAGTGGTCTATATCATCTGCATAGTATAGACCTATCAATTCCGCTATGTTATGCAGCCCTGAAGGAAAAGTCCAGAAGTTGATTGGTTCCCCTCTCCGAGAGAGGCCAGTCAAAAAATAAATGTCCTCAGTCGTGGGCACCAATGACTGCCCCTCTAACATGAATGCCTCTGCATCCAGATACTAGTAGTCAACCAAGGCATTCAGTAGCCTAGGTTGTGCCTGCATAAAAATACATAGGAAAAACTTGAGTAACCCACATTGCATCAAAGAAGCCACAACATTGGGGTCTTTCCCGACCAACTCACTAACCTCTTCATGCTCTCTTTCTCTCCAGTGGACATACATCCTGCAAAACACCAAGGTTCAGGAGAGTTAACCCTTGATTTTTAAGCCTTTTTCATTCAATAAGGGGGTCCACGTGGTCAGTAATAGTGACAGTCGCGTGTACACGTGTGCAGACTTTACTCTACCCGAATGTACATGTAGCCTATCCCGAGCCAACCCGCGTGGACCTAGGGCCGACCTTTTAAAGGTCGACGCCCCCCTAAAAAATGAAACCCAATGCAAAAATAAAGACTTAAAATGAAAGATAAGAGGGTTTTTACTTACTTGGTCTAGACAGAAGTTCGTTTCATCCACTGTAACTCCTGGAATCCGAATCATCGTTTTTGACAAAGGGGGTCTTTTGGCTCCATAGTCAATTTCCAAATCAACAATGGTGATAATGAGCTATCAGCTTCTATTTATAGACTTTTTGGCCTCTTTTTGTCAGTTTTTTGGCCTCCCTTATCATTTTCTTTAAACTAAAAACCATTTAGAGTAATTCAGGAGTTGCATGGGAGGGATATGATCGGGTATCGGGATAGTTTTTTAAATTTTTGGGTAATTTTCGACGGTCCGTGAACTTTTTTTTTCCAAGGATCAACTTGAGCATATAGGTTAGGTTTCTACCCTGACTTTTATCTCGTTGTCTTTTTCCTTTTCCATAGGATCGATCCCATCAGGTTGTGACACAGAACCATCATAGCTTCTTTAGAAGTGTTGTGACTTGGTGGTAGAGCTTACCGGAACATGGATGCCCTAGGTAGATCCTGGTTGCATTATGGTATCCATGTTGTCTCTAATCACTGCAGGCTCGGAAGTCCTTGTATTTTTTCCCAATTAAAAGTTTGAGCCTCATTTGCATGATTCCTTTTCGCTCTTGACCTCACCCTCATGACTCCCAAAAGATATAACGGGTCTTCTTTTAAGCCCTTTTCAGACCCTCTAAACATGAAAATATTGTCGAGCGATTTTGTGGCCTTTCATGCTCGTTAAACTTAAATTTGAAGTCACGTCTGTCCGGCGGTAATTTACCACTTTTTCGATTTGGACAGTCAACTGTACGAACAAAGGTATACTCTATGAAACTTCAGTTATTTAGAAGAGTACTCTTAGGTATCATTTTACCCCTTTTTCGGGCCTGAGGGACTAAATTTATGAAAAAGGAACCCCTACGGAGTCCATAGTTAAGCTCTTTTCAAACTCCCTAAAATTGAAAAGATCATTGAGTGACCTTATTCTTTCACACTTGTTAAACTGGTCCAGAAGAACATTCCTGATGGATTCCATAGTTAAGTTTTTTTCAGACTCCTTAAAAATGAAATTATGGCCGAGTGATCTTGTCTTTCTCACACTCGTTAAAATGGTTTTGAATAGACGTCTTGTCGGTGCTAGTTTACCCCTTTTTCGAACCGACTAGACTATCTTCGAAAAAGGTACCCCAATGGAGTCTCCTTTTATGTTTTTTCAGACTCTCTAAATATGAAAAACCACCGAGCTTACCTTCTCTGGGCTCGTTAAACTTACATCGAAGGACGTTACCATTATGTGTTTTGTTAACCGTGTTTGCATACCTTATACGCCAGCCTTGTAGCACTTTGCTTATGCGTCTTAACACCCTTGGCCCCCGGAGGATTTTTCTCGAGTATCATTATTCTGAACATTAGTCTTGTCCTTATGCCTTGAACTTGTATGTTTGTAACACTCATTCCTCCATCGTAACGTAAAATTCCTTTATTCTTTTTTCCAAAATTATTGAAAAAGACAAAAATATCAAACATACCCCAAAAAGAGGAAGGGAAAAGTATTTTCTTTATTGGCAGCATAATGAGTCACCCTTGGATAAAGCACATCTGTCTGTTTGTTCGACCTTAGGAAGTTTTTCTCACTACATAGAGTTGTGTCCTCCTCAGTTTGGTTATTCTTCCAAACATATGGAGAGTTTGCATTACCTCCTGCTTCATAAACTTATGATTAATGCCATGCTACCTAAGTCTCATCATTTATCGTGTTGTTGTCCAAGGGAATTTTCTACCAAGCCTGAGTCGACCCCTCTGTAGTTTGTCTCTTTCCCTCATACTCGGCCATCCTGAACATCCAATCAAGTCTTTATTCGAAATCAATGAAGCCTTCAGTATGATCATCAAGATTCTCTAGTCCATGACTGACAAGTCGTCAAAGACCTCTGGGTAGTGAAGTCGTACACTCATATTACCCTCCTACCCAAGTTTTGAATATTTTTAAGTTGTTTCTTGAGCTCTGAAGACCTCATCTCCAACCATCAAGTCGTATCAGCTTCTAGAAGATGGATACTCTATATGTATATCTTTTGATTTCGAGATGTAGCTCCGTTGTGTATTGTTTGCGGATACACTTTATATAGTTATTTGAGATGGATCTACAGTGTATTTGATTGGTAGCCATGATTCTATTTTATCCTGAGCATGGGTATGCTTGCCTCGGTGAGACATTTGTTATTTTGTAGACGGTGCCTCTCGGTTCCTGGTCCCCGGGCTCACTTGTTCGGCACATTAGTAAAGATTGGTAATGTATTTCGGCCATCAGATGCTCTTCTGACCTCACACATTAGGGGGCATCTATTATAACCCTAATTTGCACCATACATGCTTACTTGGCATCAGGCCATCTCAAATCCCTTCTTTGCCAAAACACTGTTGAACAACTCTTTAAAAAACCTCTTTTATAAGGGCCCACGTGCCCTACTCCATTACTGAACGCATGTACATGCTAACTGACCTAAAACAACCCACATGGGACTACAAAAGAATGAAAAAAGGAAAGTTGTCGACGTAACACACAGCTTTGGGTGAGTTAACTGAAACTCCCGACCATGCATGGCCGAGGGTTCGTCCAAATACCTAGCTTCTTCTAACCTATAAAAGAAGGGTTAGGGGTCCTATTTGGAGGAGGAGAATAAGAGTAAAGAAACGCTATCCAATTGCACATTCCCATTGTCCCAACCCTTTAGCCATCCTTGTGCAAATAGAGATACAAAGCAAAGAAGTTGGAGGACATTTGAAGAGGAGCCCAGGATTAGGTTCATGGAGCAGTGGCTAGTCTAAACATTGTAAGTTGATTCATTAAAGTTAATAATAAAGAAATGTTTTTCCCGTCCCACTATATGAGTTCTTCATAGTTTAGTGAATATATGTTTGAATCTCTAACCCATTTATCTGTATAACAAATGCATGTAGAGTTTGTTGTTTGTTTTGTACATAGTTCAGTCTTGGGAGGATAGTTGCTAGCAAGCGATCAAGCGTGAAGAAGGATCGACATTGAACATTCGGAACAAGGTATGTTCATTTAACCATGTATTTGCTTAAAAGAAATGGGGATTTGGTCTGGGACAACGGTAGAAAGTAGGATTCTTTCGGTCTTATATGCATGCATAATATAACCCTAAGTGCTAGTCCATAGGGGGATTTCCCACCACAACATAGATATGATAGACAAGAGTTCACTCTTGGTGACCCCCTAATATGTTTCTTGATAATCCTCTTCATAAAATATAATGGGAAAAAATGTATTACATCATATCGAGTTAAATTGCATGGTGTCAATTTCAAATTTGTGTTGTGTTAGCGTCAAAATTGTGACATGATTATGGAAAATTATTTTATTATTATTATTCCTCATTTTTATTATCAATTACATAATTATGTTTATCAATGTAATTATTATTATTATATTTGTAGTCATGTATTAATTAATGTCCCCGAGGTGTAGGACAGTCAGTGATGGAGTGTGTTGTTAAGACACTCTGTGTTGTTAAAGTAACTGGTTCAAAACCTACAGGGACAAAAAATCCAACCATTTTAAGGGTTGGTGTGGCTCAGTCTGGGTGTGATCCTTGAGTCGTTTTGATGGCTTAGATTCCCCTCAGTCGCGGTTTCTCAAGCCACAGGTTAATCCCACAGCCAGCAGGTCCAGACAAATTAACAAAACAAAAAAAAAATCATGTATTAATTAATTTATTTTAATTATCATTTTTATAATATCAAAATATTTATGAGATTGATGATTAGCATGCATTTATTTTATTACATACTAATCATGAGAGCCATGTATATGAAAACACAATTATGAATTTTGACTACACTAGCATTCAATCAATTTCACACCATGAGAGAAAAAAACCATGTGTCCATATTAAATACAATTATGAAATTTTACCACATTAACATTCAATCAATTTCGGGGGTGGCAAGAGCAAGGGGGAATATCTATGATACCTGATGAAAAAGATTGATATATTGTGCTTGGGGTCTAGGAAATGTTTCCAATAACCTTGACAAGGCCTATTCATTGTGGATGGGCCTGTGTCTCGCAAAGGAATTATGAATTAATGATCATGTGGTGCTAGGTGACTAAATGTTGATCATAAAAGCCATGGGAATTCATGTTGACATGGAAAACAATGCGCTGAGATCCACACTCTCAAGCATAAGATACATGGTCACACACTTTGGGGAAATATCCTTCTTTCATATAAAATGAGAGCTTAATAGCTTGGTGGACCATTGGGATAAAATATCCTCTCATTTAAATGTTGGGACATTGGTTAAAAATGGGACTGTAACATCTAACCCCATTCCATAGCCAAGGAGGTCGTCAAATGTTCACCCTTTTCTATGCAAAGCATGGATGGTACATTTAAGGGAAGATATGGCATAAGGCTCTTACTACTCGCACGCTTGAACGATTGGCTGGATCGAGGTGTTATTGAATGCAATATGTTTGGAAATTCATTGAAGTGTGGTATCATTCGATCAATGGCAATGAGTTACAGTGGTTTATATCCGATGGAGAGGAGAGTTCTTTGGCTCTGATAGGTCTAGTTTGGGTGCTCCAACGTGGTCATTGTCCAAGGTTTCAATAAATTTGATGTTTATGTGTGTTGGGTGTGAATCAATAATGGGTTGATGAGTGTGGGTTGTCCAACTTTCTTAATGTCGGCAGTCTTTCTGGAATGGTTTGGCAATTTTCAGGTTTCTTAGTTATATTTTCCTATTTCCTTGCTATCTGCATTTCCCTCTTTATGTTGTCAAATGAATCCATCTATTATGAAATTTAACAAAGTTTCTACTGGGATAAAATATCAATTATTTATGTTTGGAATTGCAGAGTGTAGTTGGAAATTTATGTGGTTCGACATATTTTATGCACAATATTTTTCTACAGTCAATATGGGTGATATCAACTGGAGATATGTGAAGAAGATCCTTCGCAGGCATGAGGAGACACACCAGGAAAACAATCATACTCTTCATAGCATCAATGTGAAACTATCTGAGCTAGAAAAAGTTGTAGCTAGAAGTGTGGCTAAAGTTTTGGAACTAATTTAGGTACAAATGTGGAGGGTTGATGATTTATATATCAAATGTCAATGGTTGTGAATGAAAATTATGCCACAACAAAAGGACTCTTTCTCCCAGGCATCCAATAACCATGATTCTTCAAATTCCATTCAGCGGGTTTATAGAGAGGAAGAATCAAGGGGTCAACCACACGACCCCATGGAAGTCGAAGAGTTGGGACCTCTCCTCTATATCAAAGGGAAGGAGGCTCATGATGGAGACTTAACTTAGAATGATATGTATTTTATTGTTTCTCTACTTTTAGATTAGTTTGTGAAAATAGTTTTCAGTGGAAATCTTTGGAAGTCTAGCTTAGAAGATGTTTTAAAAACTCAGATTGTATATATAGATCTATATATCCATATGGAAATTCCTAGAATTTTGTATGTAAAAGCTACAATTATTTAGCAAGCTCATTTTTTTAATGAAAATCCAATTATGTTTCTGTTAAAAAAACATACAATCAATTTCACACCATGGATAAAAAACCATGTAAATTTAAATGCAATAATAAAAATTTAAATTAAATTGTAAAATAACCATGTAATTTTTTCTACCCATAAACAAGTGGTATATTGGCACCCCAGGAAGATGTCAACTTTATATACATAATTGCATGGGAAAATGTGTACACTTTTAAGGAAATGAAATGAATTTGGACATCAAAAGTTGATTGAACTATTGTTTATTTCCTCCTCATCCTCACTCTGTAAAAACATAATAATAGAACATGAGTTCAATAAAATAAATAATTGTTAACATTTAAAGTTGTACTAAAAAAAAATATAGATTAAAAAGTTATCAATACCCTTTGATTCCTCTTAATCACTCTTTCCTTCATCAATTTGGAAGAATATAATATATTTCAATTAAAGAATGAATAATTCCAACTATATATAAGTTTAAAAATAAACACATAATTAACAACTAATTACCAATTACCACAAGCATGGGTTGGAAAAATTCCACCAATATTCCATAACCATTCATAGGGGTGTACCATTCTTCCATAAAAATTACTCATGGCATACTTGATTTCTTCTTCAATTGGATCTTTGACTATAATTGTTTAACTATATGAATAAGAGAAAACTTCTTTCTTCCAAGGAAAAAAAATGTATTCTTTATTCCAACAGAGATTAAAAAACACACTCTTCATGTGCACAAGGAACATTACAAAAAAATAGGGCTAAACATATAGTTTTCCCATGCAGTCTATTTAACTAAAAATGAATTGATCAAACTGTGCTAACCCAAAAAAGGACTACATATAATTGTCCAAAAGTCTTCCAAAAAATCAGAGACGATTCTAAAGACCAATTACAAGAAAGAGAATAAAGGCATAGAAAAACATAAAACCAAATAGATTGATTGAGTTCTGTGGCAATTGCATCAATAGTCTCCTCCAACAAGAGTTAAGCTAGACCTAGTTTTGACAAAGTATCAACAATGGTGTTCAAATCCTAATATATATGAGTGAAGGAGATATTTTCAAATTGTTCTAATTTTTCCTTGAGTTGATATGTAAGTGGAAGTAGAGTGATTATCTAGACATCTAGTTGATTTTTCATCCACTTGATAACCAAAAGCGAGTCCCCATAAACCTGGATTTGATGGATTCCTCTATTCATAGTTGTCATCAAGAAGCATATTAATGACATGAATTCAACATGGTTGTTAGTACCTCTTCCCAAATTTCATTTATATTGTTTATAATGATTGTTCAATAGATAAAATATTCCTCCCATGTTGCATATTGAATCAGGCACCATTGAAATATCCCTAGAGAATAGATTTATCAACCATTACCTCATCCACCTATCTAGGGACTCCAACCTTTTTAGAAGGTTTTCATCGATGATATATGCAACATACCTATCCAATGACTTAGAAAGTGGGAATATTCATGTTTTCAAGTAATAAATCATTACATGCTATCTAAATACCCCATAAAATCAGGTAAGGAATTGTCTTGAATATCTTCAAGTCATGCCTTTCATACCAATTATTTAGACAATCTTCAACACATGGTCCACTCTAAACATTGTTTAATCCCATCCAATGTCCCATATCCCTCCATATCAATAGGTCAAAAAAATAGTCTATAAAAAGGTGAGTAATAGTTTATGCTCCTTTCTTACACGAGAGACCCTCTTTGTTTCTCTTTTGAATCATATCCCAAGTTGTTTTTAAATGCTAGACACATGAATAATTTTTTGTTCATTGGCATCTTATTATTCCAAATTTTATCCCACCACCATTTAGACTCTTATTTTGCATCATCCTGGAGAACCTTATAGCCTAATATGGTAGTATATAGTCCTCCATACTCATTTTTTCCCACGTCCATTCATAAGGTTCCTCTCTTAATTGGATATGTGCTCCACCTAACTCAGACAAAAAAGCATTCCCTGCTTGTTCATGATCATCCAACAAGCCTATCCCTTGAGCAATCAACCACCCTTCTTGTCATATGTTGGTATTTGTAGGGTCTCTACCTGGTTAAGTGTGCATTGAACTAAATCCTGTCAATTCTAGATAAATTTAGTAGGTAAAAATACCTCATTTCCACACCCCATCATAAAACCTGCTCCAATCCTCAGTTGTGTTACATCTCCCACTTTCTAATCCATATATGACCCAATGAATGGAAAAGAAAGGGCCACTGATTTCCATTGATTAGAGACATTTGTGATGATTTTCCTTTCACTTCTAATCTAGTCTATTAATGTTCCTAGTGAAATGTATTTTTGGGTGATGATTATCTTCTGAAGGCTCTCCATTGTAATCAAGTTCCAAAGTGTTTTCATAGAAATGGAAGTGCCAACAACGTGAATATTATTAGGTCCCCATCCTTCTTTGTCTTTTGGTTTGGAAATAGATTGTCAATGTGCCAAGTGTGCTCAAACTTTGTTAGTATTTCCCTTCCAAAGAAACTTGAAACAATTATCTCTTATATTCTCCAACAATCCCTTAGGGATATGGTCCAAATGAATGCTAGTAAACAACAATTTCCTCTAATACAAATTTAACTATAACTGATCTCCCTCCTCTAGATAGCCATTAGTAGCACCAAAATTTAATTATCCTCTCAATCTTGTCCAATAACCAAGTCCAATCCCTTTTTTCATAGCCATTTGGTTTGAGGATAAAACCAAGAAACTTGATACCTTCATTGAAATCCAATTGATTGTTAAGATAAATACCCTTCAAAGACTAGATTACCTTTGCTTCAAGTTCATTAAAAACTATATTCTACTTATGTACATTTCTTTCCATACCAATCACTTGGCTATATAGTTGTAGAGTCTCCTTGAATTTCCTCACCTCCTCTACAAAGCCATTAGAAAAAACAATAGCATCATTTACAAAAATAAAATGAGTAATAAATTCATTACCTCCAACCTTGATGCCCTAGATGGATCTGATCCTTTTGGATTCTAAGATAGACTTGCTCAACCCCTCAACCACCAATAAAAAAATATAAAGGGACAATGGTCACCCTATTCTTAAGCCCTTGTGTAGTGTCCCTATTCACTACCCAGGTTTACCCTAACCTCTCGGTTCACCATTCATTACATGGATTTAAAAACAAATGCATTTAACCAGGATTAAACACACTTAATTCGCAG
>JZKD02S1647048.1:432770-467310 GCA_000966675.3 Picea glauca | reverse complement strand
ATTATTGTTTAGTGATTTTAGAGCCAAAAATTCTTCTTTGGTGATATTGTTCTTTGGTGGTTTTACTCTACGGAGAATTACTGAGCAGTCTTGTCTAATTTCTTCTTTAGCATTGATATGTATTCTCAATACCATAGCAATTTCACCATCTGAATTGTTCTAGAAAAAAATTTATAGTAAAAATGGTGAGATGACCTGAAAATAACATACCTTAGAACACATCGCCAAAAGTCTTCATCCTCCCTTGAAATTCGGCCTTCTTTACTTATGATTTCCTCTTAAATTTGACTTGTGTGTCAAATGAATGTATAATGATATTTATTTATACCATTTATGTCACTTCCTTTTAACATTAGGTTCGACCTGACAATTTCTTATTTTGTAATTCTTTTCTTTAATTATCTTCAAGGTCTACATGTACTTCCTTCTTCAATTCACTTTGTCATCTTCAAAAATTCATTTCTCCTCAACCATGAGGATCCATGTGACGTTCCACATACCATCGGAAACAATATGATGTATATTATCCATCCATGGGTCTTGTATATACATGTGAATTTTCCTTCATTTCCAAATAACTTCATCAATCTTGCGGTCCAAAACCCATGACTAGGGTTGACATCAATGACAACAAGCAATATTCCAACACTATATCTATCCATACCTTGTAGAACTAAATCTGAAACCAAGAATATGTCGATCCTCTTTGAAATTCCTCTAGCTCTAGCCCTGTTATTCCTCCAACTAGGGCCCTTGGAGATAGGTTCAATATTTATAAGTCCATATGCCTCAATTTGGAAATTGAAAAATTCAACTAGTATATCAATCCTAACAGAATTCCCCCAAACTCCCATTCTATTTAATGTGAAATTTAGATCACTCTCGTTATCACCTTACCTTCATGAATGCACCAAAGAGAAAATATATTCTTCGAAAAAGGTTTCTTGTCTACATAAGGTCCATACATGTTCATTATAGTTATAGGTGAATGCAAAATTTTACTAAATAAATATGTGTATGGACATGATAAAATAACATAAGAATTGGTTAGAACCAAGTTTTATATCCATCTAGTAATGATGATTCTAGATAAGCCATCAAAATCTAAAGCTAATAAATCTCACCCCTTTAGAAATATTCTCAAATACCCCACTAAATTATCTCCTCTCCCCATAATCTCTTGGAATAATAAAATTGCTATATTCTCTACCTTTAATAAACATTTGACTGTCAACCATTTATTCTGGTTACCCAGAGCACATATATCCATGGGCATAATTTTCATTTTAAACAACTACCAAGGGGTGTACATGCTATAAGAACCCTGTGTATTCGATGTTGATGCCCCTATTGTATTTATTTTATAGCCTTTTCCTAGGCATGATGGATATATGACTCTTTCCCCATCAAGCCAGGACTAGATCTTTCAAATGGTCTTTCCCCAAATCCCCATAATGAAAATCCTTTGTATTTCCTTTGTATTTCTTGGATATTAAATGATAGCACCCACTTCCTCTACTATCTACACTACAAGGAAAACTCCTTGTAGTGGAGGTTTTTAGTGTTATAAGATTTGGCAAAATTTTCAAGAAAACCTCTACAACAACCTCCGCTATTTGAAGCAGAGGTTTTAATGGATGTTCCATATAACTAAAAAAATTTGGCAAGAAAATGTTTTTTTTTGTGCTCATATTGTTAAAAAGCACCGATGTGAACTTACTCAACCTGGCCCAGTGCATACATAAACCTAAAAAGCACCAGTGATCTTATAATTATTACGCACCGCATATGCCTTTTTTTGTTCTATGCAACATCATGCTCTTATAATTATTACACATTGGTTCCACTTTTAATCTAGGTGAATATCTATGGCCAGCCACCTTTTCCAACTGGCTCAAAACAATTTTCTGGAAATTTTGGTAATTTACTATTTTTAGTAGTTTTTTTCGGGTCTCGAACTTCTGGGGCCTTTTTGAGGACGTAAACGACATTTTTTGGGAAAACGGGGAGCAACATGGTAGTTCCTTCTATGTTTTTCACACAAAAGTTGTAGTCCTTGGATAGAACCTTCTAACGGTGTATCGAGCGCCCCAAACGAAGATCGTATGCAAAAGTTACGCCCCCGAGAAGTTGACATATCAACTACCTCCATCGGGGCCCGCAAAACTTTTGGCTTTTCATCTTCTGGGGTTAGGATTTTGGATTTTACTCATGTTAAAAAGGCCCTTAGAGCTTCATTGTAATAATCATTTTCTTGCGAATGAGCGCAACTGTCACATCTCTTCTTAGAGATAAGCCGCCACCATTCTAGCGAGTCTTTCACTCTGTATTTTTACAGTCTCTGTACATTTATTTCATTAATAGAAATTGTGTATTACTGTACATATGTGACTCTTGTTATATTTACGATATATCTCTGTTATATTCTTGCCTCTCTTGCAATATATCTGTATATTTTTGTTTTATATCTCCGCTCTCATTTCGTGCCGAAAATAATACGGATCAGTGGTATTAGAGCATGCTTCTCTTGATTGTTTTTTTTCAATGCATGTCCCCGACGAGGTCTAAGTATAGAAAGTTGGGTCTCGAGATTGTCTCTCTTGAGGACAATCGCTCTTGTAGACCCAAGAAACCCTTAATGGTGGAAGAAAATAAAAATGATAGAGCAAACGATTCTATCAATCTGTTGCTAGAGCAAGCTCTCATGCGACAGAGGGACGAAATGATGGAGAATTTTTCCCACATCCTTCAATGCCTGTCGATATCAACAAACGCATCTTCATCAAGTGATGACTTTGGAGGCACCTTTCCTTTCAAGGTACAAGTTAATTTTGATATTCCTGTATTTGAAGGATAGATAGATGCATAAGCCCTAGACAAATGGTTAAATCTGCTAGAAGGTTATTTCTCTGTTAAAAAAAATTCAACAGAAAAAAGATCACCTTCGCACTCCTTAAATCTCTCCCCCATGTCAAACATTGGTGGGAAACTTATTGGGAGTAAATTTCCATAGAGGAGTCTGGAATATATGGGGACAGGCCCACTTGGGATTTTTTTGTGGATGTGGTAAAGGAACAATATTACCCTGTTGGCAACTATGAGGACCAGTACATGAGATGGACCACACTGCAACAAGAGAGGGGCCAAGTAGTTCCAGAGTTCACCAATACCTTCCATACATTGCACACCAAGCTGGGTATCAAAGACTACAAAGAACATCTAGTTCTGAAATACCGCGGGGCTCTACATAGATACAGCCAAACTGAAATGGATTTTCTAGACATCTCATCACTCGGTTTTGCTTATCGATATGCTATTAAAATTGAGCAACAGTTTAATCACCAGAAAAAATGGAATTTTGGATATGCAAATCCACAACAGCCAAAGTATGAGAAAGATGGCCCTAAAAAATAGTCTCCTGAAAACCAATCCAAGCCATAGGAAAAGAAGGGTCACGGGAAGACAAAGAAGGACACCAGAAAATGGTGTGATTTCCACAAAATCCCTTGGAACAACACTGATGAATGTCGCTCAAAACAGTCGTTGGTGGCCAAGATCAAAGACAAGGAGCCGAATCCTGATTCAGAATCTGATTATGAAAATAATGGTAAAAGACAGATCATCGATGCAGACCCCACTGCTATTGTCGCGACCGCAACAATTCAACCAGAAGAACCAACAGATTTTGAAGAGGGGGAGCACCTTTTTCATTCACAGATGTGGGTGAAGGGGACCCTGCTGCATTTTATTGTTGATAGCAGAAGCCAGAAGAGCCTCATCTCAACAAAGGTCATCAAACAATTGGGATTGTCGACAAAACCACACCTGCAACCATACAACATCGGGTGTCTTCCTCAAGGAAGAGATATCCATGTTAGCCAGCAGTGTCTATTGTCATATGACATCCAACCCTTCAAGGATGAGGTATTATGTGATGTTGCCCCACTGGATGTCTATGATGTTCTCTTGGGCCAACCATATATGTGGAAGTGCCATGCTATTTATGAGTCTTAACCTCATAGTGTCATTGTTACTTTGTGGGGGCATCTTTATAGAATACTAGAGGTAGTTCCAAATATTGTCCCACCTAAACAGTGTCGCAAGGTAGTATATCATACTACAAAATTCAACATCTTCACAATCTATTCAAAGGGTGAACAAAATGATACTGCAACCACTACAACCTCGACCCAAGCACCTTCTATCCAACAGAAGCAGGTTGAAAAGATTGCAGCAAAGTGTAAAGATTCCTTCTACACACAAGCACCTCATGTAGCCAAAATGTTTAAAAAGGTCCAACCCTTCCAGCCACATGTTTGTGACAACCTTCAATAAGCTAAGCAACACAACTTCTCTAGCAAGGCAAACAACTCACCAAGATTTAGATTCAGCAAACGCTTTTTCCTCTCCCTCGAACAGTCAATGCAATGGAGACAATTGCTTCCTAAGGAGGGAGGATTGATCCAGGTGGATATTGGTGGCCAGCCACCTTTTCCAACTGGCTCAAAATAGTTTTTTGGCAATTTTGGTAATTTACTATTTTTAGCAGTTTTTTCGGGTCCCAAACTTCCGGGGCCATTTTGAGGCCCTAAACAACATTTTTTGGGAAAAAAGGGAGCAACATGGTCGTTTGCTTGTTGTTTCTCACACAAAATTTGTATTCCTCAGATCGATCTTTCTAACGGTGTATCAAGTGCCCCAAACGAAGATCGTATGCAAAAGTTATGCCCCCGAGAAGTTGATGTAACAACTACCTCCATCAAGGCCCACAAACCTTTTGGATTTTCATCTTTCGGGGTTAGGGTTTTGTATTTTACTCATGTTAAGAGGGCCCTTAGAGACTCATTGTAATAATCATATTCTTGCGAATGAGCACAACCATCACATCTCTTCTCGAAGATAAGCCGCCACCATTCTAACGAGTCTTTCACTATGTATTTTACAGTCTCTGTACATTTATTTCATTAATAGAAATCGTGTATTACTGTATATCCGTGACTCTTGTTATATTTCCAATATATCTCTTTTATATTGTTGTCTCTCTTACAATATCTCTGTATATTTCTGTTTTATATCTCCACTCTCATTTCGTGCCGAAAATAATCCGGATCAACTTTTTTATCGTATGCAACATCAATGCTTTTTTAGTTTATGTATGCACCCTTCATACTATTTTTTGTATGCAACACCAGTCCTGTTATAAATATTACGCACTGGGTCGTTCTATTTTTATGGCACATCGGTGTTTGTATAATTCGTATGTATCGATGCCTATATTACACTGTGCACCGAAGGGTAGTGAAATTTCAAATATTCGAGGTGAGATGTCGACACTTATAAGAAGACATCCATCGAAAAGTGTAAATTAATTATTTAAATATAAAGATCACACCAAACATGAAATCTTAAGTAAGGCATAAAACGTAAGTACTCACAAAGTTTGTGATCAACCCTTTTATTTTTCGTCGTCTTGTCTTATGTGTTTAATGGGTTCCATTTTTTTTCTTTTCTATATCAAAACAATTGAAAATTAGTATTTCATGCGATATTTAAATTTGATGTACATAAAAGAATAAATGGATGATTACATACTTATGACACACGTTGTTGTTGGGATGGTTCCTTCTGTAATGCAACTATGTTCAATTATTTTACCATCTCCTTCTAAACTTTTTTGGACATCCCCATCGACATGTATTGGTTTTGCCCTCGATTGTCCCTTAGAATTTTCATAATCTCCCTGGAAAAAAAAACTAGGAATTATCAAATATAAAAATTATGAAATTTTTATATAAAATAAGATATCAGTGCGTATAATAAATAAGTACACATTGGTGTGTTAATAATATGCATTTGTACCAGTATATGATAACAATGCCCTTCCAAAGTAAAACATGTTTCTTTAGAATTTTTTGTATTCATGTGGTGATTTATAAATTAATAGAAGCACTGGTGCTTAAGTACTGTTTATTTTTCACTGTCGGCTTGTGAACAAATTTAAAACATGAGGTTTTCAATATTATAAACAATACTATTTCCATTTTAAACAAAATGGTGTTGTTGATATGAACATGTACACTGGTTCTCTATCTTTGTACAACACGCACAACTAACCAAAAAGGTGTTTTAAAAATATATATTATTTCCATTTTAAATTCAACACGCACAACTAACCATGAATTGGATCTCTTTTATGACATGCCTTGGGGCGTAAAAAATATGATTGAGTAATTGTATTTTCTTATTTTTAGTGGAAATAATGTAAATGTGTTGGTTAATTTGACATTTGTTTTATAAAGTGGTTAGTTGCATGTTTATTATTGGGGAAAAAATTTCCACGCTTCTAATAAATGTTTGGTATAATATTTGAACATACTAAATGCGTTATGTTACTAATATTATTGGTGTAATGTTCAATATTTTTACAATCAATATTCTGACGATGAGAAACATATCTACCATCTATCGTTGTGCCCCACTACAATTTCAAGTCACGATCTTTCTATTAAACAAGAATAGCTCAAAGAGGAATCATATCAAGCATGGTTGAATCAACCACCTATTTAATTCCCAGTACGTCCTAAGTCACCAACTCAAAACCTCTACAGTAACACTAGTTCTTCACATGTTGGGGTGAAGACAATGATATAGAGGTTGGAATAGATGATTTCTTATAGGATAACCAAGCCATGGAGGGAAGGTTGTTACATGCATTCTAACAAAATGACCTAGGGAATGACGTTAATGTCGTCAATAACTTCTTTAAAATCCTGAAATTTGCTTCCAAAACCCCTCTCTTTGGTCGACAAGGGTCAAGGTCTACCAAAATAAGGACAACAATATTACTATACAACTTGAAAACAATGTATGGTATGCCAGATTTGTGTTTCTCGACATTTTGAGGTAAGTAACAGTTAATTTTCCTAATATTTTAAGGAATCTTGTCGCACAATGAAGGAAGAAAATGGTTGATTTTATGCATGCTTAATGATAGTGTACATTTATATTGCCCACTAATTGCAGGTTACTCAAATATAAGGTACTTTTGAGAGACAATTTCTTGCCCGATAGATATGCAGAGGCAAAGAAAATGTTGAAAATATTGGGTGTTGAGTACATATCATACCACACATGTCAGAATGATTGTATTCTATACATAAACGAATATGTGGACAAAGGGATATGTCTAGAATTTGGATATGACATGTACTAGAAATAAAAAAACAAGGGTAAGGAACATGGTCCTCCTCATAAGTTATTGAGGCACGTGCATATAATTCCAAGGATTCAAAGGCTCTTTCATTGCAAACAATTATTCCTATTGCAGGGGTGGCGTGCCTCACATATAAGTGAGCTAGGAGTTATAAAAATCCTAATAGATTTAATATCCATGAATCATATAGAGGGTACATGGCCTGATAAATTCAAGGATGAAGTACAGAGCCTATGATTTAGCATATCCATTGATGGAGTTAACTCATATTCCATCCAAAACAACAACTATTCTATTTGACCAATAATAGTGATCAATAACAATATCCCCCCATGGTTTTCCATTAAGAATGAACATCTTATTCTAGCTCTTATAATCCCAGGTAGAGGATAAGTGAAGAGAATGTATGTCTACCTCCAACCATTGATCAATGAATTTAAGCAATTATGGAAAGGGATACATGTATATGATGTATCAAGACCCATCCCAATGGAGAGGTATTTTATGTTGTATGGTGTATTTCTATACACCACGTGTGATTATCCAGGACTAGGAGTTTTATCTGGTAAGCATGTTGATTGATTTGTTTATATCTATAATGTTATTTAACATTCTTAATTTGGTGCAACTATATTTTTGACACCAACGTGCTATATATACAATAACATCACAGGTCTTGTAACAAAAGGGTATCATGGATGTAAATGTTGTATACCTTCTATAAAGGATAGGTGGTCCAGCCACCTATGAAATTTGGTGTATGACTGCTCGAGGGTATTCCTACTAGAAGACCACCCTTATATAAGAGTTGCGTCAACTTTCAATGGTAAACCAGAGAGAACCTAAAGACCTGAAATAATGACACCGGACTATTGGATTATGGCATATGACACACAGAAGGAGAAGGAAATGGAAAACTTGGTTGATTCAAATGGGGAACCTATGTTTTATGATCTTTCATTTTTTGACATGTATGTTGAGAAAATTCCATTAGGATGAAAAGTAAATCTGTATTTTACGAGCTTCCATATTAGGAGCATCCTAATATTGGCAACTTACTAGATCCCATGCATACATTAAAAAATGTTTCATCTTCTTTATGGAGGCACATATCATCAAATAAAAGAAACACATTGGCTACTATGATATATCTTATTGCTTCAAATACTAAAAAGAGACATTAGCCAAGAAAAGGAAGTAGAGGAGAGGGTGGTCCCTCTTGGTATTTTAAAGAAGGTGATGTCCAATGGATTTTAAATAAAGATGATATTTCTATGTGAAGGATGTTATATTGGGTGTGAAGGAACCTTTGTTTATATGGGTAGACTCTATGACATTGCCTCACTGTAGAAGGGAATTTTTTGAGGTTGAAATCACATGACCATCTAAACCTTTTAAGGGTATGTCAAATACATAATTCTTATTCGATATTGTCGGTAAAAATATGCTATGCACTCACAATTATATGGTGATTAATGATGTGTGTGTCTATTTTGTAGTGTCATTATCCTTTTATCATGCATGGTTGTGTGAACCATGACTTCCCTCGGGACCTGCGACATGCCACATCAAAATTATATGCATTTTTACATTGGATAACATCAAAGGATATTGATATGGATAACATTCCATAGTGACATCAAGAGATAGTTGAGATTGTTTGTATGTTTGAGAAGGAACTTCCCATGATTTTTATGGACTCAGGATTCCATCTTCTAATTCACCTAGATGATGAGGTTGAATTAGCTGGGGTGCTCTCATGTCGTTGGATGTTCTTCTTAGAGAGGTACATGAAAAAATTTGAAGGGGTTTGTTCGACAAAGGGCTCAATGGCACAGGGGTACATAGTATATGAGTCATTCTATTATGCGAGTGAGTACATCAAGCAAATTGATGACACACTAGGGGCAGTGGTTGGGATAAACAATAGGATGAGGACAAACAGTAAGGGGACCTACTCCAAACGAATGAAAAAAGGAACATTATAAAGAGTACGTCACTTATATTTTGTCAAATTTGTACAAAGAAACTGTTTACACTGAAGTTGATAATATATATTTGATCTCATACTATTTCTTTTGAATTTTTGTATACATCAACGAATTTAGAAATTGGTACTATCAATAAATTCATTCTTTACAATGCAGAGGCAACACGACCATGGGTTGCATTGTATGAATAGAAAGAAAGGAAATGGGACAATGACATGAAATAATTCATAAGGTTGAATGGTAGAAGTATGCCTTATCCTGATCATTTAAAAGAAAACATGCCAAAAATATGTCCTAACAGTTGGGTGGCTGACCAGATTATAGAGAAAGATGCGGTGTCCGGTCGTAACCCATGTGGAGAAGAGTTGGATGCACTAAAATAGGGACTGGCTGTAGCAACTATGTAATAACCTATATGAGTACCATGCTCAATTTATAATACTGCACATTTGAATTGTAACATGTATTATGTTTTTATTAATGTTCGGGTTATTAGATATATGACACCGTCCTTTGTTCACATTTTTACAGGTGCATTTGTTCCCATCTATGTGGGCATAGGAAATCATTTTTTCACTAAGGTTGTTGATGATGGACACATCACACAATATTTTGGAGTGGAGGTCAAGTTTGACCAATCTAGTTGTGCTAGCCACTATGATCAAAACATAGTAGAGGGGAAGTTAGGTTACAATAGAAAGATACAAGAGATCAAGCAAGTGGAATTTTCATATTTTCAATATGTTGTTTTTAATTGCAAGTGGTGGGATAACTTCAACTGAAGAAATGAAAAGGAAGATCGTGGACTAATATGTATTAAGTCTAAAAAGATGTGGGTTGAAACTAAAGAGCCTTGTGTTTTCCCAAAACATTGCAACCATCTATTTTTATACTCAGATGTGTTAGATAGAAATTTGTGGTTCGTACTGAGACATGATCCGAGATCAAAATATTTTTTTGAGAACAACAATGCTATAATTCCAAGCAAGGAAGATAATTAGGGTGATGGTAATGAAGATTGATATGCAAATGCTTTGATTATTGTGGATGTGTCATTTTATTATGGGTATCTATAATGGCCAATTATGGTTTTTTTTTCTTCATTTTATAATGTTGTATGTGAAAAGTTAACAACCATTTACAACCACCATATTGAAATTACATTAAATAGTACAAACACAAATTGTGGTTTTGATATATTTTTATTGTCATATTTATTGTTTATTATAGCAAATTTATGTTGTATTGTATTAAAATATGATTGTGTTAACCTTTGAATTACTAAGAATTAATTGAGATATCACAAATTTGATGGTCTATTCATATAATACAGTACTACATTTTTTTTTAAGTAAAGGTTTATTTTAAAATATATTTTATTAAAAAAAAATGAGGATATTAAAAAATCCAACCTTAATTTTTTTATTGTTTGAAAAATTCAAGATTAAAATAAATATATACTTACTTTGATGGAACTTCTAAGGAAAAATCCAATAAAATATATTCTTGCAACATCTATGAGTTCTTAAATCACACTTGTGGTGTTGACATTACCAACTTCTATGGAATTCCCAACCTTAATTGGTGCAACTATCACGACCTTCACCTAATCCACTCCATCCTTAGTTTTCTAAGTATATAAACTTATATTAATCATTATTTTTACATTCCCATTGAAATAAGTGTCAATATAGGAAGGAAATGGAAATTCTAAAAGAGCCTCTTTCTAGAGCCTAGTAACAATTAAGGAAAATTTGAAGGATGCATACTTATATAAAAGTATAGAAATCTTTGCCAATTTTACTAATTCTTAAAATACTAATTATAAAATTTTGTTGATATTCTTGTATAAGTATTCTAATTTCTATGTATGTGTATATTTTTTGACAACTTGTAGAGTAAAATAATTTTATCCCATAGAACATGGGTGAATATTTAAAAAAAAATAGAAATTAACAAATTATTTTTAGAATAAAACAAGACAAATCATGAAGTTTAGCCTCTAAAGTTTTCCCTGACCATAATCCAACCCTAGAAATCTTGGATATAAATTGTTACCATGGAAGACAAAGATTGAAATTCATTATTATTAATGATTTAGTTTTTAGATTTAATAAATTAAATTAAATTAAATAAACTAAATAAATTATAATTTTTAAATAATAAAAATGATTAAATATAAGTATTATAAATTTAATGAATAATTATTATAACTTTATCATTAAAATAAATGAAAAAATAACATTTCATAGTAGTAATTATTCAAATTATTTTTTTTCATTCATGAACCAAATCCAATATTTGTATAAATTTTAATACAAAATCAACCAAATATAATTAAAATAATAATTATTATTTTTAAGGTCACCGCCATGAGAGACAACAAATTGGTGTATGAGACCCCCTTGTTTGTGGACAAGGGACCCCTTTCGTGCACTGATTTGACTACTAAAGTCTACAGAGGTATACATACGCTACTTAGCATACCTTTTTAATAAAAGATTCGACTAATACTTGCATACTTTTACATACTTTTTAAATAGAAGATTCCTAAAATTAGTAATAGAGTACAAATTTGTGAAACCATTTCATTGAAAGTGTATAGATCAAAATTTATTATTATTATTTAGATTTAATATTTTAAATTTAATTAAATAGATTTGATATATTATAATAGTTGAATAATATAAATTACTAAAATCTTAGGAAAAATTGAAATATAATATTTTTTATTTTAGTAAAAAAATATATTATAACTTTGTCTTGTAATATTTGAATTATAAAAATAAAAAAAAATAACATTATCATTATTATTAGTGAATAATTATATCACAATATTATTATTACAATGTATGAAAAAAACATAATTATTAATCATCATATTAATGTATTTTTTTGCTAAACATGTTTAATCAACATATTGTATCTTGTTGGACAACAAATGATTCACCTTGAAGAAGAACTAAACATTATATGGCATTAATGGTTATAAGTTTTTGCAATCACAATCCAAACTAAACGATTTCATAAAAATAAAGTTAAATATTATATGACAACTGTAAAAAACATTGTCAATAACTTATTCTTTCATTATATTAGAAACATATTGTACAAAAATTCAGTGGCCTAAGAGGGTATCCCTGAGTTTCCATATCATTCGTGTTTGTCTATAAATCCTATTAGCTTTCCCAGAGGGAAACCAAGCGTGCCTATTATCCTTATAACATATATAAAAAAGAGATCTATTTGACTATCAAAGTCCTTACAGACTCATCTATGGCAAGTGAAACCCATTAGAAACCTAGAAACAAAAGGAAAGAAGCATAGAGAAAAAATAATCATATCCATTGTTTTGGGGAACTTGCGGGTGGGCCTTCAGAGAGCCCTATGTGACTGCATGCTTCATAGGCCCTTAAGAGGTAGTAGCCACATTGTCAGGAATCACCTAGATATTTCCTCCTTGCTTCTTGAAGAGTGATGAGACTAGTGTGGAGAAGTTTGTTATGCTTCTCAATTACTTCCAACCATTGTTTGGAATTTTTTCATCTCTGCCTCCTTAGCCAACATTTCCTGAGCAATGAATGCTTTAGTATGCTAGTATAATTCCATCGTTTGGAAGAACTTGGTATCTCTCGCAATGCTAGTACCCAGGTTTGGGAAAAACATGGACACTTAATTATCCACCTCTTGATCCTCGTAGTATGCCTTGATTACCTTAATGTCTTCCTCAATGGAGTGAAGGTAAGCTTGGGAGGGTCGATGGATGTTACATGCGCCTCAACAATTGCTTTAGCTTCCGTGGCCACCTTTTTGGAGTGTGAGGGTGCATTATTTTTCCTTTTGTTCTGCGGATCCATGAAAGAATCCCTCTCTATACTAGCGAACAAATTGCCCAGAAACCCGAGGAGGAGATCTATAGAAAAAACTTTAGGAAAACACCAACATCAATCTCTTCCCCATGCGATCCTTATAACTGGAAAGTTTCCTCCACTCTCGACAAGAATCATTCTAATTCGGGGGAAATTACTTATCTTGAATGGCAATGGAAACCCACTCTATACATATGCCATCAACCTTTGTCTTCTTCTAGTTGATTCCTCACATTGCACATGAGAATTGGCTAATCAGAGTAGCCTCTATAGGGAGGTGATCCAAACATAATGGTTGTTGGGGAGGGTGCATGGGGGCACCTGCCCTGACCATCTTGCACATGTGCCACCTCCTCCAATATCCCGTTAGACACCCCATCCAAGAATATATGGAAACTGTAAATTCAAATGAATGATACATCTCAAATTTAATTTAAAAACAAAGAAATCATTAATAATGTTAATGATTAGAATAATCATAATACAACAAAGAAAACTACAACAACATCAACATGATATGAAAAACATAATATACATATCAATATACATGTTGTCAAAATAAATAAACGTGTCATATATACATCTCAAGTCAAATATAAAACAATCAATATACATGTCAAATAGTACCACTACTAGTTAGGTCCACCACAAGAAACAGAGGCATCAATGCCTCTTCTATGAAAGGTAAAGGGTCTATTGGTACCTACATCAAAAAATGATGACAAAAGAAAACTCTCAAATGTATCTCTACCAAGATCAAGTTGTGCAACACGCAATGTGAACAGAGTGTCCACAACATTAATAGCTTGAGACATGTAGAGGAGGAGGATTGGTGGATGGTGACACATGTGGAGGAGAAGGACAAGGATCTATGGATGATGACACAAGTGAAGGAGGAGGATCATTGGATGTTGAAACATGTGGAGGAGAAGGACAAGGATCGGTGGATGGCGACACATATAGAGCAGAAGGAGGAGGATCAGTGGATGGTGACACAAGTGGAAGAGGAGGAGGAGGAGGAGGAGGAGGATAGATGGATGGTGACACATGTGGAGGAGAAGTAGGAGGGTGTTTGGATGGTGACACATGTGGAGGAGAAGGAAGAGGAGGAGGATGACTAGGTGGTGGAGAGGATGTGGTTCGATCTAGTGATGAGTCAAATGGACCAGAATGATGAGAAACAACCATCAACATGTTGATGTGGTTGAGGGAATCAAGAAGATGACACATTAGTGATGTCATTTAATGAGGTAGGGTCTCCCATTTCATGGACAAATTTGGTACATGTAATATGTCTCGAAACTGTATGGGTACCACTCCACGCTCAATCGCCACCTCAATATAGACGCTCCAATCCGTCTCACGTGGCATGCCAAGTCTATGTACTGGAGGATTCTCTCCTCCATCTCCTCATCTTATTGGGGAGGTTCATCCCCAACATATGTGTCAATATATGAAAAATATATATATAATAATAATCAACTAATTGAAACAAAATGTTACAAAAAATTACATGTGCATTAAATAAGACATAAAAATATGCAACTAGATTTATCAAAACATATCGATAATATTACATCTCCCATCCGTTGGCTCGGTTTATATAAATATGATGCTTGGACATCCTCTCCAATCCATCCTCATGTATGAGTATTGTAAAAGATCGACGTCATTTTCCTCTCCAAAAAAACAAATCACATATCTTCCTACCAACCAGAGTACATGGCCCCTTTGGCTGGCCCCTCTTGGGAAACAACTTCCCCTACATGTGCATATGTGTATCTATAATAAGCCTAGTAGGAAAGTGAGGTGCTATTGGTCGAGTAGCATGAAACCTCTCAAAAAATAATGTAAATAACTCAGACGCTAATGGGAAGAACATCCTCCCATAAAAAATGGTGCAACAACGATCCAATGCAAAACAAAATTGTCTCAAAAAAATATTTGACCACCTAATCAATCGAGGCCTCTACACTAAAATATCTACAATAAAACAAAGTGAAACTAATTTGTTTCCCATCAGAGGTAAAGTGCGACAATGTAATGATAATAAGACTCGGGCACTTAACCTCCTATACATGAAATGCATATATCCACATCTGATCACCAACTACCTGAAATCTCAAAGCGGAAACAATTTATGGACTAACATATCTCTACAAATATTCCAATTGGGTCTCTCCTACAATAACATGAGGTAGATCAGGGAACTGGGGTCAAACATCCTCCCTCCTAGAAAACCTAGTAATAAAATAAATATCCTCCTTTGTGGGTTGATACCATATATTGAGACAAACCCTGAATGTCTATTGACCATGATCCCAACAATGAATCAGTTGTTGTAAAAATGAAGAGTTCTCCCTGAGAGATGTAGCCTCCTCATAAAACTTGAGGAAAAAATTCCTCAAAACAGAACATGTCTGAGGTTTAATAGGGTGAGGGGTCCTCCCCCTCTCCCTCTCTTGGGCCTCCCACTCACATACAAAGGTGTACATGTCAACTCATTGCTACTTCTACTCCTCCTCCTCTCATCATCATCATCTTTGATTCACATACAAATATTTTTAGGCACATATATATAGACAAAAAAAAATTAATTATAAAACACACACATATATAACTAATTCTTATTTATCAAAAACTAAAATTAATTTATGTTTGCAAAAACATGTGAAAAAATAATTTTTGCTCCCATAATAACAACTACACACTGTGACTGGTGCACTATATTATAAACAAAGCACTTCTATGCGATAAAATTTCTATAATGCACCAGTGCTCCATGGTTATGGGAATACCAACACATATTTTAGTGGTGTGTTGTGTTCTATAACTCACTGGAAATGGGGAGTCCCACAAGATGCATCACTATGCCATTCTGTCTTTGTTTTGTGCTACGCGGTGTGGTGGGTTATATGTAACGCACCAATGTTCCATTATTCTTGGAGAACTGGTACATATTTAGCGATGCATTGATTTGCACGGAACCGGTCACGGGGCATTTCTTATGACACACAAAAATGATAATTATTAAATGTTTTTCACGGTGTTGTGTTGTGCAAGAAATAGTGTGTTTAATATATTGGAACATATTGATAACGAGGCATCCCAATAAACACACCATTATGCTACATTGTTAAATATTTGGTCCAATGTCGTGTTGTTTACAACACCGGTGCATTTGTTGGACTTCAATGCATCACTAGTTTAAATTTGTATGTTTAACGGTGCGTTGTGTTATATATCACACCATGAAATGGATTATTTTGAGAACGAAATGAAGGCGGAGATACAATAATGAAATACACAAAAATATTGCAAGAAACACAAAGATACAGTAATATGAAATTTCTATTAATGAGAGAAATGTACATAAACTATAAAAATATAGAGTGAATGAACTCGCTAGAATGATGGCAGCTTATCTCTTAGAAAAGATGTAATGGCTATGCTCATTTGCAAGAATAGGATTACAATGAGGCTCCCAAGGAATTTTTAACATAAATCATAATTGATAAAACCCTAAACATCCAAAACTCTAACCCCAAAAGACAAAAATTCAAAAGGTTCATGGGCCTCGATGGGGGGAGTTGATACGTCAACTTCTAGAGTGTGTAACTTTTTCTTACGATATCTGTTTGGGGCACTCGATACCTCGTCAGAAAGGTCTATCCGAGGAGTACACATTCTATTTTGCCTAGAATTTTCTTGTAACCACATCCTAGGCGTTTTCGATCCAAAAAAAACATCATTTAGTGCCTCAAAACAACCCTGAAAGTTCAGGACCCGAAAAACCATAGAAAAACTACCAAAGTGGAAACCCATGTTTTGAGCCAATGGAATAGGTGGGTGGCCACCAATATCTATATGGATCATTCCTTAACCCTTAGGAAGAAATGGTCCCCATTGCGTCAAGTTCCCATGGAATATGGGGAAGCTTTTGTTGAATCTGAACCTTGGTGAGTTGCTTGCCTTGATGTAGGAGTTGTCTAGCTTAGCTTGTTGAAGGCTATCATGAACCTGTTGTTGGAGGGGTGGGATTCATTCAACCAATATAACTTCAATACATTCCCAAATGTGAGGGGACTCTGTCAGTGAAGATGCAACATAAAGAGTATGAAGGGATCTATTATAACTTTACTTGATTGGGCAGTGTGGAGGCACCCCCGTAGGTGAAGCAACAATATTTTTATTCTCTTCTACAATATGATTATATTGGATAGAAAGGTCTTGGGTTGAGGCTGCAGTGATTGTAGTTTCCTTATGTTCACCTTCTGACCAGATCGTCAAGAGGATAAACTTTGTGGTATGAGAGATTACTTTGCAGCATTGTTTTGTTGGGACAATAGTCAGAACTACCTATGGTATCCTGTAGAGATGACCCCCCAGAGTAACAATGACGCTACGGGGTAGAGACTCATAAAAAACATGATGCTTCCATATATATGACTAGCCTAACAGAACATCACATACTTCCAGTGGGAAAACATCACACAATACCTCATCCTTGAAGGGCTTGATGTTGTAGGACATGCGACACTGTTGGCTGACATGAAGATATCAACCCTAGAAAAGCCACCCGATGTTGTATGGTTGCTTGACAACATCTACTGAGATTAGGTTCTTCTGGCTTCTACTATCAACAATAAAATGCAGCGAGGTCCCCTTCATCCACATCCGTGAATGGAAGAGGCACTCCCCCTCCTCAAGATCCTCTGGTTCTTTTGATTGGATTATTGTAGTCATGACAATAGTAGTGGATTCTACATCAATGATCTATATCTTTTTATTATTTTTTGAATCAGATTCCAAGTCGAGGCTCAACTCTATTTCTTTGAGCTTGACTACTAATGATTGTTTCGAGCGACATTCATCGGTGTTGTGCCAAGAGATTTTGTGGAAGTCACATCACTTCCCAGTGTGCTTATTCATCTTCCAATTATTCTTCTTTTCCTGTAGCTTGAAATAGTTGTCTTTAGCTTAGCTATTTTTTGAGTGAGGGATGAATTAACCATACTTTGGTTGTTACGGACTTGCAGACCCAAATTCCTTCTTATTCTGCTACTTAAATTTTTTCTCGATTTTTGAAAACATTTTGATAAGTGGCTCCCAGTGATGAGATGTCTAGAAATTCCATTTTGGTTTGGATGTACCTGTGTGGAGCCCTGCAATATTTTGGAACCATATTCCACTTGGAATCTTTGATACCAAGCTTGGTGCACAAGATATGGAATGTTTTTGTGAACCAAGACACAGTTTGGCCCTCCTCTCTTGATGCAGCGTGGTCCATCTCATGTACTAGTATTCATAGTTTCCAACAGCGTAATACTTTTCCTTGACTGCATCCATTAAAAAATATCAAGTGGGATCGGCTCCAAATATTCCAGACTCCTCTATTGAAATTTTATCCCAGTAAGTTTCCCACCAATGTTTGACATGGGGGACAACCTTAAGGAGCACAAATGTAATTTTTTCTCTATCAAAACAATTGTGGACAAAGAAATAACCTTCTAGCAGATTTAACCACTTTTCCAAAGCATCTGCATCGATATAACATTAAAATACAAGAATATCAAAATTAAATTGTACCTTTAATGGGGCAACATCTCGAAAGTGATTGTTTTATGAAGACACATTTGTTATTGTCAACAATCATTGAAGGAATTGGGAAAAATTCTCCAACATCTCGTTCCTCTGTTGCTCGAGGGATTTTGTGAGAAACAACTTGATAGGATCTCCTACTCCCTCGTCACTCTTTTATTCCACCATGGGAGGTTTCTTGGGTTGGCGAGATCTATTGTCCTCAAGAGAAACTAGCTCAAGACCCAACTCTCTATATCCTGACCTCGTAGGGAACATGCACTAAGAAAGGACAAGGAGCAACTTGCTCTGAGACCACTGATCCAAATTATTTTGATAATGAAATAAAGGAAGAAATATAACAATAAAATACATAGAAATATTACAAGAAACACAGAGATACAGTAATATGCAATTTCTATTAATGAGATAAATGTACATAAATTGTAAAAATACAGAGTGAATGAACTCACTACAATGGTGGTAGCTTGTCTCTGGAAGAGATGTGATGTATATGCTCATTCGCATGAACATGACTACAATGAGGCTCCCAAGTCCTTTTTAACATAAAGAATAATTGAGAAAACCCTAAACATCCAAAACCCTAACCCCAGAAGATGAAACACCAAAAGGGTCTTGGGCCCCGATGGGGGTAGTTGATATGTCAACATCCTGAGGGCATAAATTTTGCATATGATATTCGTTTTGGGTGCTTGATACCTCATTGAAAAGGTATAACCAATGACCTATCATTTATTTCGTTTAGGGCCTCAAAATGACCCTGAAAGTTCAGGACTCGAACAATTGTAGAAAAACTGCCAAGGTGGAAAGCCATGTTTTGAGCTAGTGGAATAGGTGTGTGGCCACCAATATCCATCTGGATCACACCAATAATGGGGCATCCAGGAAGATGCACCGCTATGCCATTCTATATTTTTTTTGTTCTAGGTGGTGTGGTTGTTTACATGTAACACACAAATGCTCCATTATACTTGAAGCATCAGTATGTATTTAGCGGTGTGGTAAATGCACGATACCAATCACAGGGTGTTCCGTACGATGCATCGATATGATAATTATTAAATGTTGTTCGCGGTGTTTTTTCATGCATGACACTAGTGCGTTTAATATAATTGGACACACCGGTAACTGGGCATCCCATAAGATGCACCACTATGATAAATTGTTAAACATTGTCCATGTCTCATTCTTTTTATAGTATCGATGTGTTTTGTGGACTTCGGTGCACCACAATTTAAATTTTTTTGTTGGAAATTATGTTGTGTGATTTGTTATTGTGAACGCAACAGTGCTCCACAGTTCTTGGAGCATCGACATTTTTTTTAGAAATACGTTATGTTGTATAATGCATTGGTAACAGGGCATCCAAAAAGACACATCGCTCTGCTTATTTTTCAAAATTTTGCATGGCGTTGTTCTGTGAACGACGTTGGTGTGTTTAATGATAGTATTTGTGTTGCATGTAGTGTTTCCTGTGAATTCATAGGACACACCAACTTTTGAGGCAATCCAAAGCGTTCAAGAACACTATGCGGAATTGAAAAAGAAAATCCAAAAATGGCCAAATTTCAGGGCAATTTCAAATTTTAATCCGATGAAAATGCAAATAAGAATTTAATAAACAATTTACCCATGCTCTTCTATCGCGAGGAGGAATGGTTCAACCATACAAAATAAATGAATATTCGTGTTATTTTCCAAATTTTGGAAATGCACGAAATCTACCAGTGGAGCTATCAAACTAACTGTATAGCACTGCAAATGGGGTGGTCTTGGAAGGAGAGTGAGCAATGGTGCTTTTCTGAGTGTTTGGAGGCATAGAACGAAGTGTAATAATGAAAATTGGTTTGATAAAAAAAAATACCCTACCTCGGTGTGCCTAACGAGAGGGATATGCACGAGGGCATCATGTTCATGAGCATCAAGGCACTTTATTTGGTGCTTGTGTTTTTTTATTTATAACATATAATGGCATGCCTTAATACTTCAGCACCAGGGTGTTAGTTTTATGTGTACACTAGGCCATATGTACCTTGTAGGCGCATCGGTAAAAAATCCTACACAAAAACCCATGGTTTCCCAGCTCCACTAACAACCTCCACTATAAACAAAGAAGGGATAAATTTTTCGAGGAGGTTCTGTAAAAACCTTTGCTACAAGGTGTTGTCCTTGTAGTGCTAATTATATCCTAAAGTCCCTCTTTTCTTCGTCGGAAAAAGAATCAGAATTAATCAGAATAGGAATACAAATTAATTAACCCAAAAGTGGATCTCCCTTCTTCCTTCAAGGTAGAGAACAAGTTCTTAGACTTGGTGAAAAACATCTTACTTCCACTCTTGATGTTATCAAACTTATATTTTCAACGAAGTTAGATAGATTTCCTTAAGTGGTGGATTAATTTTTTGAAATTGTAAGATTCCATCGAAAAAGGAATTACCAACTACATTGATTTGTTTGGGTGGATATGATCCCAGTAGACAAACATACACCATAGATGCCTTCCTCCTTAATATATAAATTCCAACAGTATTTCCACAAAGCATTTTGAATGTAACTTGAACTTAGAATTGGAGGGAGTGAATCTTCACCAATAATAGTTTTGACTCCAATATTCTAAAAATCAAGAGAGATCTCTATCTTATGTAGTGATGGGTCCTCAATACCAAGAATTTTAGCTTCAAAAATACCTTCCTCTAAATTTTTGTTGTCTAATACTTCTACTTGAAAAGACTCCTCAACACGAACCATGTCCTTTCACTTCCATACTCTTCCAACCAAAGGCTTTTCATAGTCTATGGTGATATGTCCATAAGTATGGAGTCATGCACATGTGAAAGGGGTAAATTAATGTAATCCAAGTGTTGGGTATTCACCAAACACCCACAATGATATCCCCATAGTCAAATAAACCACCTTCGATGTCAATGTCTACTAACACTCTGGCCATAGATCTAGATGAAATGGGCTTGTAAGGTTCATTCGCAAAAACGGTTTTACCCCAAAATATTTTCTTTATCCCCTATAATTTATATGATCATAGCTAAAGGGGTAGGACAATCAGCTTTACCCAAATGAGGATGCTCAATGCCATTTCCACCTAAGAATCAAAACAAGGATGCTAGGGTTTTAGAGAAAGAAAATACAAGCCCTCAAATTACTTGCTTATCAAGATTGTCTATGCTACTATAGCCCAAGGTCCTCAATATGAACACATCAATGCAATGCATCTACCCAATGTGAATAAATGAGCAGACATTAAACATGGGAGGAACCATTTGATTAGCAATAGTTTATGTATATTATTAACAAATGCGAGACAACCCATCGATAATGATAATGGGCATCAAGGTACCTAGTACATTCTACTAAGTGGAAATAGATGTGCTATCATTGAACACTTGTAGAATCTATCAATAAGGGGACATTGATGTATTACCATTATTTATAGGGAGGGATCCTATGACTAATTATTGCAAGCCCCAAGGTATTGTAAATTCTCTAGATATTGTTCCCAAAGGAAACGAATCAGTGTCAATGGGAAGGGATACATTGGAAGGAGGGAATCAAGTCATCCCCCAACGTAGGGCATCCAAAATGAGTGAATATAAAGAACATGATTTGAAAGTCTTTGAAAAAGGCACAGACCACCAAGTATGTCTCTTGCATGCACAAGATGAAAAAAGAACACAAAAGAGACCCTCTAAGCAACAATCAATAATGAAAGATATTGATAGAGGTGAAGAATTCAACCAATGATAAAAATGGAAACCAAGGTACAACATGAATCCCAATATGTGAATATATGTCTTACCATTGAACACATGTGAAAACACTCAATCAACAAATATTAATGAAATGTCATCTGTTGAGCACAAGGTAACCAACCAATGATGAAAATAGGCCTAGGGTGTGTTGGCAGCCAATTCAATTTTTTCCATTGCCTTAAAAGCTGCCTACACCTATGTCTCATGAACTTCAAATTTCCATCGCATTTTGCAAATAGACGATATTTTCATTTCATGCGACACTTGCAAAATTGGTCGATTTAGTTTTCACGACTGAAAGCGTGAAAACTCCTCTATCGTTATTTGAACTGTCATGATCTTCTCATTGATATTTTGAGTGGCACTTTACCTTTGGTTTATCATATGGTTGAAAAGATTTTTCAAACTATGCCTATTCGAACGTTTTTATTTTGATTGCGCAATTTGATTTTATTGAAATGGTATTGAGCATGTGAATCTATGGGTTATACTTATCTTTATGAATTGCATAGGGGTCATAGTTTACTTTGTTTTATATGATGTGATCCTTATTGTTATAGCTCTTAGCTTATCGATTTCATGAAATCAATTGTCACAATGTTTTTTTTTTAAACCTTTGATTACAATGTTTGATTATGCAATGGCACATTGGTTAAACATTTGGGTTTTGATTTAACGTTGAAAGGAAAGGGTTTGAATTATTGCAATGGCACATATTTAACTTTGGGTTTGATTTCATGGTTTCAAACAATGCAATGGTGCATTGATATATTATCCACCATTTAATTCTTGGGTTGGCCGAATATTATGGTTTGAATGATGTTATGATTGATTGAACAATGTTGTACTGTGCCATTACTATGCTTCATGGTGGTGATAATTCCACCACCCTCGCACGCACACATTAATTTTCCTCCCCTTTCATCGCTCGCAGTTGTTAGCCCAAACGATTTTTTTGCTCCTGTGTATTGTTGTGTTCAAGCCGAACCCTACCATGCACCCGCACCATGGCCCCGATCGTGAGGGCTGAACCCAATGGTGGCCGGGCATTGTTGATGCTCGACGGTGCTTGACCTTGAAGAATTTGGATGGCTTCCGTTCATACAGAAGTTTGATGGTTTTAACCCTTGTGTGGCTTGGCAATTCGCATTAACCTTTGATGGCTGTCGAGCCAAGGTTGGGGATGTGCAATTAGAAATTGATGAGCAATTTCTCAGTTTAGCTACCGGTCTGCCTGCTACTGGACATAAATGGTCAAAAAATTGCAAAGTGGAAGATGTCCTGTGGACATTGCTCTTCCAGTCTCGAAAGGTGAACTCCTGTGACAAAGGTTTACCCACGAATATGCTCAAGCAATGTTGGCGCGACATGCTGATGATAACCAAGCAGTTCATTACCTGTGAGGGCCGGTATGGTTTCATTTTCTTGTACCACCTTTGGCTACTTATGGTTTTCATGGGCTATGAGCTTAATATGCCTTATTACTTGCATAGGAGTCTATTCAAAATGTCTAAAAGGTATGAACGGAACCAGGCCGATAGAATCCTTTTTCACTTTGGGTTAATTAAAATGCTTGTGGTGTGTCATTTGGGGTTATGCCAAGACTGTTGGAATGATTTTCTTATTCGCAATAATTTTGAGGACTCAAGCCCACCACAGGTTGACAAACTTGTGGTGAGCAAGAGCAAGTCTGTAACCCCTGTGCCTTACAGTGCTCTGTTACCTAAACCCCTACCAGACTCGCCTATCGACCTACCCAACTCTGCCACCAAGGATGTGGAAAATGTTAAACCCGTGGCCAAAATGCCTAAGGCCAAACATACTGCAAATTCCATAGGCAAAAAGAATACCCGCTTAATCTCACGCATGGAAAGAAACAAACCGAGACCTCCTGTCAACCCTGACCCTATCATGGTGAGTGAAGATTCTGACTCGAAGGTGGAACGCTACCTGGAAAGTGAGTATCCCTATTCTAAAGGTCTATGTGACAAACCCTCATACGATTTTGTCAAAAACCTACCACCTTGCTTGCAAAATGATCCTAATTACCCAGGCATTAAAATGCCTCGTGAAACCCCCAGTGACTCATCAAAACCCCCTCCTGTTCTATCTCAACCAGATGCTCCACCATGTGATCAGTGTGGCTCATGGTTAGAAAGGTATTACCTTGATATGCCAATGCTACAGTCCAGAATTCATGCTCTGGAGGATCAAGTTGCAACACTCACCAGTCAAAAGGCTAAATTGACATCCACTGATAAGAAATAGCGAACAACAGGTTCGATTTTTTTTAAGAACGTGGAGTCGGCTACAGCGGTTGTTAATTCAAAATTGGCATAGCTCGAGAAACCTCACTGGTATGACTATCACCTGTTTATATGATAAACTCTTTGCTCTGTTTGCAGCGTGGATTTTCTTTGACACATAAGCATGCACTATATGCATATTTTTGTTTTGATTAAATCGAATTTCATTTCCCGGATTTATTTTTTATTAGATTTAGCTTTGATTCGATTGATCATGTTATGGATTTGATTGTTTTAATTTGGTTTGAACTGAATACTCTGTTGCTTATTGAAGTTGTTAATATCTTTTCTAAACATAGGCTGTTTCTAGTATTTCAATTTCAAACACAGTCAATGATTCAATTCAAATTGGTTATATTCTATACGATATGGTTGGCAATGATGGTTAATTGTTATGATTTTATATTCCATGTCTTTTTCGACTAACTCAAATACCATTCTGTTAACGCATAACCAAATTACGAATAGATATGAATCATAACTATGATATCCAACCAATCGATTTGCATTGTTTGACCGTGTTATCAGTTCAATTCATATTGCAACAAATATATTGTTAAATTTAATTTGGGAACGAAAGTGATTACGCCCAGGATTGCGATTTGTTTCTATATTTGACTCAGTCACGATTTGTTCCAATGATTGTGATCATTATTTTGACCCTATTTGTTGATTGTGTAATGCTCAGCTATCGGATTCTATGGAAAAGTTTGATTGATGCTGTTATGCATGTTTCATTTTGACTAAAATCGTAACAGCCTTCCCATATTGGCATTTGATTAAAACGATATAGATCTTATGCACATTGTTACAGGCGTAACAAACCAATTATGATTAAATCGATTATGATTGTGTTGATACTATTAATTTCATTTGATATGAAACAGTTTGGTTAATATTTGACCCGATTTTATGGCAACTAAAAACAGAGCATTCTTACCCTGTTTCGATTGCATCTTTTTCGATTTTGTTTAATTTGAACGATAAATTTACTTGAACCATTAGTGATTCATTTTTGAAAGAAAAATAAAATTGGATTATTTGGAAAAAGATTTTATTTGATCTCTATCTGATCCTGTATGCTATTTTAGACTAGCTACAAAATCAAATGATTTTGTAGCTAAGTCTGTAGGATTAGATTTTTATTATTTTGTTGATGAAATGTCTTTCTAATTGGTTATTTTTGGTCTATTGCAGATCAATTCGAAATGGCAGTGGCTTTGATAAGCAGTTAGGGGATATTTCAAAGATTTCACTTGCATTTTGATTTCCTAGTTTAGTTGATTTTGGGATATTTCCTAGATTATGTAAAAGATTTTGATATTATCCACAGGGAGGTTTTACCCTGTGGAGAGACTTATATATACTTATGATTTTTGTAATAATAGAGATCCTCATTCATGAGAGAACAAGGATATGGAGTTCTAATACAGACTGAAGCAGAATTTGATGTTTTTCCACAGCTTTAGCTTCTCATTATATCAACATTTTGTCTCATGTCGTGTATATCAATTTGTTTATGATTTATGACTACTTTAGCTATCTAGATCATGTGAAAATGTTATAATTTTAATCACTGTAATCCATATCTGGTTTCTTCCAAATATATAAAAGACATAACAATTGTTAATTCAGTTTGTGAATGACAGGTTTATCTTCTTCATTGATTGAATTATCAAATTTAAGTTTTTGCATAACAGGTTTCCCTTATTGTAGAGATTTATACATCTTATAGTTGTTATGATTTTTTATGTTTTGTTTGTCCTGTAAACAACTCAAAGAGCAGCATAGCCGATCGTTTACGAAAAGCTTCTGGATCAACCGGTGCGAGTTTCCTTCCTCCGACCAGCTTCACAGTCATCAAGTGCAGGACAAATTAGGAGCGCTTCCAGGTCAGTTAATCGTTTCCTTGCTCTTTTCATTTAGTAGTTTAATTTAGATATAATTTAATTAGATTTATATTAGATTGTTTAATTTCAGTAATTATATTAGATCATTTAATTTCAGTAGTTTTATTTCTTTTTCATAAAATATAAAAATCAAAAAACATATCTTACTGTCTTAGGGAAGAAAACACATGAGTTTTGCAGGTTTTAATTAAATCTGTAGGCTGTTTATAGTGTACATTTGTGAATAAGTAATATTGCAGCTGGTAATTAGATAGTTGATTCTAGTTATTATATTGGTAATTAGTAGATTATATATAGTAGTTAGGATAGTTATATTTAGTTTAGTTTATTTAGTAGTTTGTTTTAACTAGATTAGTATAATAGTTAGTTTGTTTGTTTTTAATTAATTTGTTTATTGTTAGTTAGTTTAGTTTCTTTTATTTAGTTTTAGTTTTAATTGTTTTAGTTGGTTTAGTTAGTTTAGATTAGTTTTCTCTTTGGTTTTCTTAAAAGACCTTAGAGCGGCCAGCGGAGCCGTTAAACTCGTCAGGGTGGTCCATTCCAAACGGCTTGGGTTATTTAGACAACCCTGGACCGGTTCCACTCTCTCAATTGACGGATGGACAATTTCGCCTGTCAACAGGGTGTTGTCGACTCTAGGTCAATCTCTCATAGAAATGTGTCATAGTTGATAAGAGATGACCTGCCAATGATGAGAACCTTCCACACTAGCATGAGTAAAGAACACTGATATTGATTCAACCAATACCAACTTGACAACCGAGAAGGCCGACATGGATAGTTAAGAATTCAAAGAAATGGATGACATAGACTAAAGACAATCCTTAAGCATAAGCATGAAACAATGGTGACTTGGGAAACATTTGATGCAAAGTGGAACAATGATAAAAATTTATGACACAATAGGCATCGATAGATTCTCCATAGTGATTGAAAGAGTAACTAGTCGAAGGAGTAAAAACTTAGAAATCAAGGTTCATCTTCCTAAGGAAATACTAAGACTTAACTTGTCGAGAAGAAGACTCAAAATTGATGCTTCGTTCAAGGTTGACATAATTGAGAACCGCTACCATAAAAGTGAAGATATTAATTATTTTCCCCCTCTATCCTTTTTTTAAAAATATTTTATTTGTGTTTTTTTGCTTTCATGTTATAAAGCCTATAAAAGAATAAAATAATTCCATGTTATAGTTGAGGAAACTAGTGTCGTGGGGAAAGAAACTAGTTCTAACCACACAAAACACACCTATGAAAAAAAAGATGCATGAAGGATGTGTAAGATATGAACACTAAACAACATGTTTCCTCTAGAGATAGGGTTCCAAGATGCGGAAGCAATATATGCAAAGATGATTAGTTCAAGAGAATGCATAATAATTAAGTAGTAGGTGGTGAACTACAACAGGCATTAGGCTCAAAAGTGCAAGCAATGGTATGCAATACAAAAATGCAAATCGAAACTTAAATGTGGGAGCCCCATAAGGGATGGCCAGAACAATATCGAGAATAAGTCATGCAACTTTGACACAAAATCATGGTGAGGATAAGAGGGCTCCTAATCCTATGGAAAACATTAGCATGGGTGCCAAAATAGTAAACACGGTTCTCACCAGGGCAACAATGATTAGTAGTCTCTACCATGAAAATTATGACACTTACGAATGGTGAAGAAGGATTAGTGTTGAAAATTGGTGGGGTCGTTCCTAAGGAAAATGTGGAACATGATACTAATAATGCACATTGTATGGTGGAAAACCCACTCTACATGTCAATTCCAATTCCAATACATGTCAGTGTGGATTTCCAAAAAGTATTAAAGAAAATGTCTCCAAAGTCCTGTATACATGATTAAAAACATTAGTCCAAAAGTTAATAAATCCAATACAAACCTTCGATAACAACTCGTGTTTTGTAATACATAAATTGGAAAACAAAACCCTAAAAATACAACAGAAATACTGTTGTCATCGATGTCAAAAACATGGGGAGCCTAAATATGTCCAAGATAAATATTACAAGCCTACATATGTCCAAGACAAATATTGCAAGATGGAAATTGTGGACAATATTACTTTTTGATTTTTGATGATTAGTTTGGATACCCCCTCTTTGAATGCATTTTTACCCTACATATGTAGCTCAAATGAGAGCACAATTTATGTGGTTGGAAAGAGTATTCCAAGACCTTTCCAATGGTATATGGAATTCCCTCTAACTTCTTAGGAATGAGGAGATATGAATTTTTCCATCTAACAACCCAACCAAAAAATTGAGGTCGACTCAGTCAGTGTTTACAGGTCAACCCTGAAAGCGGCAACAAAATTACTATAAATACATGATAGATTTTTGCATTTGTAGAGAAACCAAGCAAGAGATCCAGTATGAGGTGCACATAAGTGATTTGAGGTGTGCTAAAGGTGTTGGGGTGTCTTTCTAGGATCTAAAGGTGTGAAAGATAAGTCTAAGGGATTTTCTTGACACTACAAGGAGAACACCTTCTAGCAGAGGTTTTTGCGAAGGTTTTTAGTGTTACAAAATTTGGAAAAATTTTCAAAAAAACCTCCACTACAACCTCCTCTATTGGTTGCATATTTTTTAGAAGAGGTTTTAACAGATGTTCCATATAACTAAAAACAATTGGCTCGACGGAGGTTGTAGAGGATGTTTTTTTCCCGATGTTTTTATTGTCAAAATTCACCGGTGCACCATTAAATAAAACTCCCCTGTGTGTACCCAAACATAAATAAAACTGGAACGAACTTACATCAAATGCCCCAAAATGTACATAAAACTAAAAAAAGAACCAGTGCACCATTACATAAATTCCTGATGCGGACATAAAACAAAACTACATTGGGCACCATTACATAAAATTCCCCAATGCATACATAAGATGAAAACATGTCGATTTTTCATTACATTGCTTCCTCGGTGCTTACATATGAAACAAATTCATCGAGATGGTTATGGTTAGTATTCCATAAATTCCCATTTTGTTGTATGCAACTCCGGTGTGCTTGTATTTTATGTATGTTTTGGTGCTTATATATTCATACGTTTTGATGTGTATACTAAATATAACGCTCTAGTGAGTTTGTATTATTAAACGCATCGGTGCATTTAAGTTTTTTAAAGTACCCATATTTTTATTATATTTAAATAACCGATGCGTATTTATCACATGCCCATTGTATAATTTGAAAACGATACATATTATCGCACATTTTATGCATCGTTGATTTTGTATAATTAATATGTATCGATGGTTTAGTATTCTTAATATGAACCGATGCGTATAACCCTTTAAAAAGCACCGATGCTTATATTATTTCAGGCACCATTTTGTGAGTTCATAATAAGAATGCACTGATATGTATGTATTTTAATTAATTATTTTTTACAAATATTTTTTATAATCATGTTTTTTTTATATTTTTGTTATTTCATTTTGACATAATGAAAACATTAATGCCTTATCCAAGGGATTACACCTCTATTATTTGAAACAATGTAAATCATTCACATATTAATTAATCAATTATTTGCAACAATGTAAATTATTCACATTTTAATTAATCAACAATGCAACATTTTACAACATTTGACAATGCAATAAAATAACAAACCCATTTTATTATATATGAATAAGAGACCCATGGTCATTCAAAATGGGACAACGTAAAGGTCCACAATAATCAAAATGGAACCAATATGTAATTGTTATAGTTATTGGTAACATGTCCTCATGCGTTTGGGACATTATGTCCACTACATTAAGCAAAAATATCCCTGACTTTTACAAACCAATATTACAAAACTGCATACAACTTGCAATAACGTTCAATTATATTGATTGCCATTCATCACTTGAACTGTTGTCATTGCTCGAGTTGTGTGCGTCCCTCATGTCTTGATCATTTGTAGGTGATATTGTACTCTGGTTATCTGAAAGGAATTTTTCTTGTTTGCCTTCTCGTTGATGTTCCAACTGCTCTTGTTCCATCTACAAACATAGAAATAAAGCGTAATAAGTAAATCTACTTTTATAATATAGTAAAATATACATGATTGCATAAATAAAAAAGCGTACCATAGTAGGGATTGATTCATAAACCATACACATCATTTCAAATCCTTGCCTCTTGTCGATTATCACAAAATTTTATGTTGGCTCCTCTCCATACTTTGTTTCCTGTATGTTTAATACACCATGACAAAGCATAGTTGATATAATTAATATAAATGTTTCTTATTGTTCCATTAGTTATAAAACAAGGGAAGTTAAATAACATAGATACTGAGAAATTATTCAATTAAACCTTGATACTTCAACATATAATCACAACCCTTAGTTAACACAATGTTGATCAATTGTTTGGTTGGCTCTTCTTTGTATGTTAGCACCTATTAGCAGACATCCATGGATCAATGTAAATTAATTATTCAAATACAAAGATCACAACAAATATGAAAATCTAAGTAACATCGAAATCGTAAGTACTCACAAACATTGCAATGAACCCTTTTTTTGTGTCGTCTCATCTTATGTGTTGATTGTGTTCCATTTTTATTTTATTTTTGCAACAAAACAATTGAAAATTAGTATTTAATATGATAAATAAATTCAATGTACATAAAAGAATAAATGAATAATCACATACCTCTAATGCACGTTTTTGTTGGGATGCATCCTCCTATGATGCAATTAAGTTATTTTCTTTTACCATCTCCTTGTGCACTCTTTTGGACATCCCTATCAGCATTTATTGGATTTCCCCTCATTTGTCGATCAGAATATTCATAATATTCCTGAAAAATAAAAAAGCACAATAATTTTTTCTTAAATGGACATGAAAGTAAATATAGAAAAATAAATTAGTTTGGTAATTATTGGAACATATTATAGAAAAACATGTTTAGTAATAATACTTTTTATATGGCTCTTTTTTGTTATTGTAAGTTTTTGCTATTGCGAGTCTCGCGGGTTTCATTGACCATGGCTCTAGAAACGCTTCTTGTAGTATATGTATAACCTGATTCTTGGAGTTAGTGGATTGATTTTTGTATTGTAAGTGGAAATGATGTCTATACATTCTTTCCACTATATCCCTTAAAACTCTGTAAAACATTTTTCTCATCTCATTAACTTCAAGCACCACTGTAGATGAAATAATGACCAAGCCATCATCATCATTTAGATCCTTAACAATTTTTGTTTTGTCTCAGGACGAGATTCCATTCCCTCCCTATCGGCCGCTACATAACATTAAAAAAAAAGTGAAATTGAGTGTTTAAAATTTGTTAGCGATTAATGTTAAGAAATTCATTTTTGGTAAAAGTCAAAGAAAAACTTAATATTGATTACCTTTTGATCCACATGTTTCCTCTTTTTGCAACATTTCCATAAAGCACTTATTCTCTTTTGCACTCGGATTGTGAACAATATTATTAAGTTTCTTCAAGTTTTTTCTCTACATAACACACATTAACCAATATATATCACAGATTTAATCTTACAATTATTTCAAATTATATATTAACTTTTTAATAAAACTCAAAGAACTTGCTTTCCTCTCTTCTTGGAATGAGCTACCATCATGCTTGCAACAATAAGATGTTTTCTTTAAACTTGTATCGTCCATATTGTGTAAAAAAATAACAGGAATCATCAGAAATAGAAATTATAATTTTTTTATACAATCTAGTATTTTGGTGTGCTTCATTAAACAAAATGCACTGGGGCGTCAATCATATACTCACACCGACATGTACTATTAGGAATTTCACACCACTAACCCTTATGCATATGATACAAAATGAATACAATTTATGTTTTTGACCAATCGGTGCTTTACACAGATATATGTGCCCCAGTATGCTTGTCTATACAATGAATACTAGGGAGATTTTCCTATACAATGTGCACTAGGGATTTTTCCTATACAGTGCACACCGCATACCACGGAAAAGTTTTTTAAAAAAATCGCTGACAACGACATGGTTGACAGGGTTTGGGATCTAATGCAATGAGTGGTACCATTGCAACCGATACCAAATGCCCCATATGCAACTAAATAAACCCTATTAAAATCTATTACTTAAAAAAATAAACCCTAAAAAAAACTATTGCTTATAAAAATAAACCCTATAAAAATCTATTTCTTAAAAAAAGAGGGGAACAAGAAAAAACAAGAAATCTACAATTTTCAATTTCGAAGGTAACTATGAAACCTTTATATATATTTTAACATGCATTGAAAATAGTTTGAATGAAATAGGGAAAGAATGAAATGATCGATAGAATGAAATCACATTCCTGAAATTTCTTCTTTGTAGATTTGTATGTTCCCTATAAATCCCTTCCAATTTTGGCTCTTCAAAAATATCAGGCCACTCTAAAGTCTTTCGTAGTAAATCTCTCTTCCACAAATCTTCCCTCTAAGTTCCGCCAAAAAATGAACTAATGAATAGTGTTTTCATTTATAAATAAATACATTTTGAAAAATGAAATTCCCTCTCTTTTTTTGCTGTGTTTTTTCAATCAGTATGTAAAAACACTTATTAAACTATATATTTTAAAAATTAATTTTTTTGTCAAATCAATGCACCTCACCTAATATGCACTCTGGTGCGTACATAGTAAAAAATGCACTAGTACCAATTTTATCGATAGATTGGAAATGTAAACCTCTGTTATTAAAATTTACAAATGTTTTGGTTTGCGAGGGTTTTAACATATGTGACAGTTCAATGTGTTTCATAGTTTGTCACACTGGTGCGTTCTATATATTTAAATGCACTAGTGCATTATAAAATAGATAAATGCACTGACACATTTTAATATAGGATTCATGCACGCAATGATGATGATTTTGGCTCAAATGTAGAGAAAATAATGTTATAATATCAAATGGCCAATACTTTAGATTCCAACTCATTCCATATTGTTGCAAGTTTATCACCTTCGTCTAGATTTCATTTATAATTTGTTTATCTGATTGAATTTATGTTATTTATGCACGTACATTTGAATAATTGTTCATTGAATTTTTGTAGGATCCTAAATTAGGATTAAGTTCGGATGAGCAAGATATTCCACCAGTGCAAAAATGTCACAAGCTCTTATCAGGAGAAAGATACCACAAGAATTGTTTCGATGAAAATGGACATATGCTTTACCCTGCCAATTGTAAAATGTCATCTTATAGTAACCTGCAACTTGGGTCAACAATATTACACTGTGAATTGGATCTCTTTTATGACACACCATCGGTATATGGTTGTTCAAAATTTAAATGGTTGAAGAAGAACCCTCGACATGTCACATTGTCTCATTATATTAATGATCGACTACCCAAAGTTGATGGTCTAATACCTCTCACTATGATCAATAAACCAATAGTTCATATAGAAAAGACATGTAGGAACACTTCCATGTGTTCCTTTTTTGAAAATTTGGAAGCAATATCAACAGTGTTTCCTCCTAAATTAGCCAACGCATCTCCTTCTATTGAGTCAACATAGAGTTATTATATTGAGCCAAAGTATGATATAAATACTACTCAAAAAATCACTACTAAGAGATCAAAAAAGTTGTATGAGATAAGAGAAAAAATGTCAAAGTACACACCAAAGTCTGTTCAATTGTTGGAAGGTAGCGATGACTTCCCTCTTCCTATCCATATACAAAGTAAATACCAAACTAGTTACAAATGAGCTTTGTATGTTGCTTGATCGTCATCCATGTTATGGGATAAATCTGTGAGTGCGAACACAAACCGATCTCCCTAGATCCACCTGGTATCTAGAACAAAACAGGACAAAATACTACACTTTCCCTAGATCTAGCCTATTGAATGAACTAAGAGATAAGGGTTATGGACATA
>JZKD02S1647048.1:418909-432720 GCA_000966675.3 Picea glauca | reverse complement strand
CCTCAATATATAGGAGAAGATAGTTTAGTTACTTGGATAGGGAATGATCCCAAGATATCTGGAATTCCAGTACTTGAATAACCACTCGAAATCCAACTCACCCTTCTAGAAGATTTGAGATCTTTATCTTTTTCTCCTTTAAGAGAATGTTCGCACCCTAACCATGAGCACAGTGCAAGAAGTTCGCACTCCAACTTAAAGCAGCCTGCGAGAAATAGGAATTCTCGTAGGTGAATATATAAGCAGCCTGCGAACATTCTTCAAAGTATGAATTCTGGAAGAAGACAACTGTAACTTTTCTCAAGAAAGTATTCATGGTAAAGAGCTTGATTTTCCATCATCATGACATCATCACAATGACCAAATTTGTGGATAATAGTCCATGCTTGTGCCCGATGTTGGAACTGAATTCTCTTTTTGTGGTAATACTTATATGATTTCCAAGTCTAAAATACACGCTGAAAATCTTGGGTTGTTTATCCTTTCACATGTATCTATTGCTCCCAAACAATTAGTGGCACTTATGCCATTTTGTAGTCCTATTTATAGTTAGTCTGATTACTTGAATATTTTCAAATACAAACATAACATTTACATGCATAGTATGTGCATGAATGGTTATGCTTCTAGAATATTTAACAGGAAAAACCTGTTATATGTCGACGATTGTTCATGAACTTAAGGGAACATTGTAGGGTTCATAAAGAGTTGTAGGGCCTCATTATTTAATGCAAATTATTCCTTTGAGGAACACTTCAATGACAACGAGTTCTTTATGAAAAGGAAGGCATCCAAATTTGTTGTTGTGCATGAAATACATAGTTGTCTCCTCGTGACGAGTTGTTAATAAGCTATAACTTTCATAGAACACCAACGGCTCGTCAAAAATGACTTACATTGGGTATACCTTTAGACGTCCCCTTGGGACGTAAGAAAAAAATGATTGAGTACTTGTGTTTTTGGATTTTCAATGGAAATAATGTAAATGTGTTGCTTAATTTGACATTAGTTTTATAAAATAGTTGGTTGCATGTTACAATCATTACATCAAAGATGGGGACTAATCTCCCTATAACTTCTACACATGGACTTTTGTCTATTTTATTTATTGATTTTGCTTAATATTTTTTATATTTGTATATATTAATAATCAACCTTAACCATTATAAGCCTTACACACTAGGGATTGTATTAAGGCCTAATATATCCCACATGTGAAAAAAAATGTCTTTTCCCTTAAATTTGATGCTTAAATATGGATTATTCACGATGCAAAGGGACCTATAATATCAAATAGGCTCACAAAGGGAATATGGAAAGTATCACTTATTTAAGGATCTCTTAGGATTAATTGTGGAGGACAAATGATAGTTGTATATTAGTTATTTTATAAGACATATGTATTAATAACATGATTTTGATTACATGATTAAAAAAAATATGAGAATGAATATTAGTAATTGTAGAATTTAAATAGAACGACAATGTCATAGAATGCATGGACATTATGTAAAATTTAAAATTTTGGGAGGGAAAGTATCATATGTCCATGTTATATAATGACTTTATGTCAAATTTTATTTGTCTTAAAAAACACGGTGGTGGTTGGGACTGCATAAACCAATTAATTAATTTCATCATTTCCAAATAATTTGTCATTGTGTTTCATTTTTACAATATTTTTAAATAGTTTACACAGAATCATGTTTGATGAAATTGCATGCATCTATAGATCTATTTCTATGGATTCAAAATACATTTTTTTATATAAATGTTATTATTTGATGAATTGCATGCATTTATAGATATATTTTTATTAATTCCAAATATATATAAAAAAAATTATAAAAATGTTATTGTTTCCTATTATTTTAATATTCTTTGTGTAACATGTATCATAATTTAAAAATACATGTCTATGTTTTTGCAATAAAATTTTAACACAATCATTTTAAAAAAAATTGATATTTTCTCCTACAAACTAAAAAAAACATATTGATTCTATTAACACCTTTATTAAAAAACATTATTATAAATATAAAGTGAGGTGCATTTTATAGTCTAATATGACACTGGCATAATTCATCCCAATATAATAATTGAAAAAAAAAAAGAACATCTCAATATGAAAGATATTTGTACCATCACTACTCATAAATATAACAATTATAAATGTAATTATGGACAATTATTATAATGTTATCAATAAAATAAATGAGAAAATAACATTTCATAAAATTATTTTTTCTTTGTAAACATGTTTAATCAACATATTGTATCTTGTTGGAAATTAAACAATTCACCTTGAAGGTGAATCTAACATTATATGGCATTAATAGTTTAAGTTTTCACAATTACAATCTAAAGTAAATGATTTCATAAAAATAAAGTTAAACATCATATGGCAACTCTAAATTCTAATGAATGATATATCTTAAATTTAATTTAAAAACAGAAAAATCATTAGCGTACTTATTATACATCTTATAAATCAAACAACAACAACATCACCATGATTTGAAAAACAAAATATACATGTGTTTTATACTCTTTATAGCGCACCAGTGTGATTGAAATGGCACCATAGCGGTTGTTATGTAAAAATGCATTGAGAAACAATTTAATTAACAAAGTACATATGGAAACTTCCACAGTTAATTTTTGACAGAGGAAAAAACATAGGTCACTCTTCGATGCCACTCTTAATTTAGCACATGGACTTGATCCTCTACCACTTCCTCAGTGATTTTCCTTGTATTTCATCCTCTGCGGGTTGCTTGACTCTCTCCAAGATATTGTCCTTGTCATTCATGTAGCCATAATATGAATTTGCGTCAATTCGCTTGTAAATCACATGCCTACACCTCCTCTTCTTCACCTCAAGCGGGCTTATCGAATAACTCTTTGGGGATGGCGAGGAATGTTGTAGCCCCAAAGTATCTGTAAATGGGGCCCTTTCCTGTGGCACCGGAACATTAACTTCATTCCCTTCCAAGTCCATCATCTTGGCCCCTAATTTGGCATAATTAGGGCTGCCAAGCTCTAAGGTCAGATCTTCCCAGTGGCCCTTTTCCCTATTCATCAATAAAGGACGTTGGTGGATGTATTAATTATAACACCGTGTCAGCCTCAAGATTGACCTAATATCCATATTGTATATTTAATAGAATTTAAGAAGAAAATTTGGAAAAACAACCAATGATCCATAAGCTTTGTTAGCATGTCTTATCGCTAAATACTAAGCATCGCCTTGGCCTCGGCCTGCTCCTCCATGAGATCCTCACCCATGTACTTACTAAGAAGTTCATCGTGTTTCTTCTTCTCCATAACCATGCACTCAATTACTTTCTCATCCAGAAGGGGCACATGGGAAACAAAGTCTTTCTCTCTCTACTATTGGTTTCCCTTGTCCTTCTCTCCCATTTCTTTCGCCATAGCCTCATCTTCCAAAAATAAGAATGGTTTAATGGAAATGACCTCACTACTCTTGATCATCAACCTAGCCTACCTCTAGATAGACTTGATCCTCTGCCACTCCCTTAGCGTTTTGGCCTACATCTCCTCCTTCGTAGGTTGCTTGAATTTCTCCCAGATACCGTTCTTGTCATCGTTGTCTCCATAATAATTGTCATCAATTCACTTGTAGATCTCATACATAGACCTCCTCCTCTTCACCTCAAGGGGATTACCAAATAGATCCTTGAAATCATGGAGGAATTTCTCAGTCGCACTTGTACAATTGGTTGTTAGAAGATGGCATGTTACAATCTTCTAACAACCAATTGTACTAGTGAGACTGAGAAATTCCTCCTCGAAATCAAAGAGATATTTGATAAGCCCCATGAGGCAAAGAAGAGGAGTTATATTTATATGATATACAAGTGAATTGATACCAATTATTATGGTGACAATGATGACAAGAACAAAATCTTGGAGAAATTCGAGCGACCCATGAGTGAGAGCACCAAGGGAGTGGAAAAGGATCATGTCTCTCTAGAGGAAGGCTAGATTGATGATCAAGAGTGAGAAGTTCATTTCCATTAATTTGATCTTATTCAAGGAAGATAATGACATGGCGGAATAAATGAGAGAGCAGGATGAGGAAAATCAACAGCGGAGAGAGTGAGAGTTTTCTTCCCATGTTCCTCTTCTGGATGAGAAAGCAATCAAGTGCATGGTTGTGGAGAAGAAGAAACATGATGAACTTCTTAGTAAGTACATGGCTGAGGATCTCATGGAGGAGCAGGCTAAGGCCAAGGAAATGCCTAATATTTAGTGATAAGACATGCTGACAAAGATTATGGATCATCGGTTGTTTTTCCAAATGTGCTTCTTAATTTCTATTAAATATATAATATGGAGCTTAGGTCAATTTTAAGGCTGACATAGTGTTGTAATTAAGACATCTACCAGGGTCATTTCTTGTTGAATAGGACAAGAGGGAAATGTGAAGATCCAATTGTTATAGAAATATTTGTCTCACCATTGTTATCTTGCACAGAGGGCCTTTTTCCATTTCCCTATGCAGACTTATCAAAACCCTTTTTGATAAATCCAGAGCCAAAATTATATATTTTTCCACATATACGCTTCCTAACTACTTTGCAAGATGCACATACACTTGCTGCTCCACTACAACTCGTGTATATAGGGATTTGTGCCAGAAAATACAAAATGAGTTCAGGTTTCCATGTCATGACAAATGACCTCTGATCTTTGGCCTTCCATATACTAGAAACGTTCTAACTCAGCCCTTCAGTTGCATTTTGGAGGCTATAAGGGCACAATTTCGAGCTATGGAAAAGAGAGAGAAAGAATTCAACTTTGAGAGAAAAGTTACTCTGGAGAAATAACTTCATATTGAGTCTGCATCCCTTTGTCCCTCAAGTTTGAACACAATGTTCAACCCCCAAGATCTCCCCTTATTGTCAAGAGGATATTTTTATCTCTTTGCTATGAGATTGCCTTTGGTGGAGGATTGAAGTGGTGGAGACCCAATTGGAAGGAACTTGGTTTCTTGGTTTCGAACCATGCCGACATGGAAGTCTGTAATGTTAACACTTCTATTGATCAATTATTAATAGAAATACTCCTTTCCCGTCCTATCGATATCTTGAAAATATATGATTATTATCCATGGGCATGTTTGTAATGTTTATTAATGGATTGTGTTATCTGATGTGCTAATTCATTTTATATACTGTCACTATATACTTGCATCGCTTGTTTGTTGAGAACTTCTTGCAGGTGTAAAGCTTTGGGTCAAAGTGCTCAATGGTGGAATGAAATCAAACGATTGGATTGAGGTAGGCTTCTTCCTCGTATTGCACATTATTTTATATAGCACATGTTGTAATTGAGTTGATTTCTACAGTCATACCTATTTGTTGTGGTTTACCCTTGGCCATAGAGAGTTTTTCCTTGGTCGCCAGAATTGGCGACTCCACTGGGGAGAGATCTTCCTTATAAGGGTTGAAGTATTTTTCCTTCTTACATTGCTCTTTTGCCTTTTTATTTCTTGTCATATCAAAGTTGGACAGACTCTGTTCACTCTGGGTCTCATTTTTCATCCTTTTGACCTTGCCTAGCCTTGTTTTAAAAGATATATGCCCTTTTTTCCCTGACAGTCACCTGTATACACTTTTTGTCCCACTACAAGAGGTGTATAGATGCCCTTTTCTCTTGAACAGGAGCATATACCACTTCCCCCTTGCTTGTTTGCTTGGTTTAGTGACTGTTGGGTAGGTTTTGAAAATCATTTAACCTTCATAGGTCTTTGTGGTACCTGTTGAGATTATCTGGGATGACAGGAAACCTTTTTGGAGTTGAATTTTTGGTCGGCATCTTTCTCCTTGTTTTCCATTTTTTATTTTTCCTTGGTAGTTGGGTTGTTTGCTTAGCTGCTTGGTATTCTACTCAAGTGATTTCTTTTATACATAGTAGAAGTTATATATCAAGTCTCTTATCAGTTCATGCATTTTCTTTTTAAATACATTGAAAATATAGAAAATAGGCATTTTGTATTGGTTGGTATTTTTTGTATTTGGAACTTTATCATTAGCTTAGCACATTTAGTGAAAGATTGCATTTTATTTCTGAGTTGCAGAATTAAAATTGAAGATTGCATTGTTTTATTTAGCATATCATTCACTGAAAAGTTAAAGTTAGGCTTTGCATTATATCTATTTTTATTTTTATGCAGATTCATAACACCATGAGTTTCATTTCCATACATTTTTGAGTAATCACGGCCAATAAAATTTACGCTTTAAACTAAAATTGATTAGTCACGATTTTATTTTTTAGGGTGCACAAACTAGCCTAGGATTTAGTGCCTTGGAATAGGACTTTGTGAGTAAACTTCTCCAAGGAAATTAAATCAACTTATGTGTCTAAGACAGGGATTTGAGAAATCCATTGTATAATTGGTAATATCAGGAGGCTCCACTCACACCAGAGTTAATCATGAGGTCACACGAAGTTAGTTGAAGGGATAACCCCTGGATACTCACCTAGCGTCAGAGATATTTCTGTGGATTTATTCATATTTGGGGATCTTGTTAGTATCCATACCTCTGTGAGAGGCGGTGATTTCACGGTTTCAGGCTTTGTTACCCTGCCCATACAATGATATAGACTTACGATTTCTTGCCTATGCATTAGTTATACAATGGTTTATTAGTTGCTTGACTTAGCTTTCTCATAGGTTACTTGGAGGGGTTATTCTGCTTGTATCTTGAGTCAGACAGGGGTCAGACAACAGACAGCCTTTATGGAATATTACCTCTCCGGGGGGATGTGACCGACTGGTTGTTAAGCCTATGAGGGCCCTTATATCTGATTATGTTACCTCCAAACTTTAGCAGGGAGTCTCAGGTCCCTCCTGGACGAGACATACCTTCTTTAGTGAGGGAGGCCATTCAACCACTTTATCCCTTTTGCATGCATATTGGTCGTTTGAATTTTTGGTATGATCTTTGATTACTAGTTGGCCTTAGGATTCTATACTAAGTCTTCATTATCATGGACAATGGAGTTCCTTTTTCTCCCTCATTTACTGCTACCCCCCCCCCCCATGATGTTCATAGGGGAAAATCCGTCCTCTTTTTATAATGGTATGCAGAATTATAATACTCAGTCCATGCCTTGGGTCTCTAATCATTTTTCTCATGGTACACTTGATATGTCTTCGCACTTGCCATCCTCTGTCTCACCTCCTTATGTGAATAAAATTTTTGGGTCTGGGGACATGATGCCTCCTTCTTATCCCTCTCTATTTGGTGGGAGTCATATTCTTCAAACACCTCTTATGGTAGGAGGTTGAAATATTCCTTCCTACAAATCCACTATGCGAGAAGTAAGTGCCCAATTAAGAAATCCTTCCATGTGTTACACTCCATCCACTTATCCTTCTTCCGCTATGTCGGTTCCTATGAACACTTTTCCCATGGAAGACCTCTGTCTACCCTCTGGTGTTTCATATGGGGGGAATTATTTTTATATTATGGGCAACCCCCCTCACGAAATTCCTTCATCTGGGGGCAACATATATCCTCACATGAGAAACCCTTGTCATGTCACTTTCCCTTCACAAGTGAATTCCTCAGTGTCGATGCCCTTACAACCCTTTATGAATCAGTATGGAGGAGGATACCATCCTACTGGACAGGGACAAGGTGTAAACCAGGATCCTTCCTGGCCTGCAATTTCTCAAAATCAATCTTTCCTTTCACCTTGGACTCAAATGACACAATTCACTACCTCCATAAGTCCAATCACTACGTGTCATACCGGCATTATATCACCAACCGTTGCTAGTCATATTGGAGATCGATCGACAACCTCTGCGAGTCATGTTGAAGACCTACAACCAGCCGCTGCAAGTCATGATGGGGGCACAAGTCCAGTCACTGCATGTCATACTGGCATTATATCACCAACTGCAGCTAGTTATGTTAGAGATTGGTTGACAACCTCTACGAGTCATGTTGAAGACTTGCAACCATCCGTTGCAAGTCATGTTGGGGGCACAAGTCCATTCACTATGTTTCATACTAGCGTTATATTACTAACCTCTGCTAGTCATGTTGGATATTGGTCGACAACCTCTGCGAATCATGTTGAAGACCTGCAACCAACCGCTACAATTCATGCTGGGGGCACATGTCTTGTCACTTCTAGTCACACTGCACATCCATCACCAAACTCTGCTAGTCATTTTGGGGATTCATCCCCAACCTCTGCTAGTCATGTTGGAGATTTTCTACTAGCCTCTATAAGTCATGCTGGGAGCATGTCACCAGCCACTGCAAGTCATGCTGGGGGAATTCATGTGATTGAGAAGCCTAGACGTCTCAGACGTAAGCCTAGATTCCTTTACAGGACTTGCGAAGGAAGCCACCTTACTTGTTTGTGTCATGTTATTGTCGGGATACCGGAAGCATGGGACTCACCTAAGGGCCCTTCAAGTTCTAAGGAATCTATGGTTTCACAACACTCTGTTCCTTCTTTGGTTGATACAACAGTCATGTTGATGCAATATTCGGATGCCACCCTTTTTCCTTTAGGGGTTGATGCATCCTTTGACCTTGTTGTCTCACATCCCGTTCAACCTGTGGTCATGTCGATGTAATATTTGACCGAAACCTCTCCTATGTTCAGTGGTGGTGCATCTCTTGACCTTGTTGTCTCACATCTTTTTCAGCCAATGGTAGTGTCGATGCAATCTTTGATCGACAACACTCTCATTTTTTGGGGTGATGCACCTCTTGACCTTGTTATCTCTCATTCTATTCAACCAATGGTTGAGGAAATGGTCGTATTGATGCAATATTTGATCGACCCCACTCTTCTCTTAGAGAGTGACAAGTCTAAGGAAGTGGTCGTGCCAATGCAATTTTTGTTTGATTCCGCTCTTTTGGTTTTTGTTCTATACCTTCTATGCCATGTCCTTAGCATTTCTAGTACTTCACCTTTTGAACAAGAGAGAGTTTTACTCTTCCTGAGTTCTCTTCCTCCAAGTCTTCACGAGGTTCCCTTTGATTGGGATGGTATTGTGGGGTATCCAATTCCTTCGTATATGTCTTTTCCAGGAAGAGACATTATCTTATATATCACGAAGACGATAACCTCCGTTAGCACTTTTCCCTCCTCGACTTGGAGAGCTTTGGGTCTTCCCGAGCTTCTATCGATTCTTCATAAGATACCAACATTCCACAGAAGGTCCACACGAGAGCTTTGGCCTCCCCCATGAATTTCAACCTAGAATATCCCAATGAGTCCAAGTTAATCCCTTTTCTAACTCGTTCAAAAAGCGAAAAGATTGTCGAGTGATTTGTTCCTTTCACGCTCATTAATTTGGATTTGAAATGTCATGAGTCTTAGTTAAGCTCTTTTCCAACTCGCCATCAAAAATTGAAAATATCGCTGAGTGATTTTTCCCTTTCACACTCGTTAAAATTGGATTTGAAAGATCATGAGTCTTAGTTAAGCTCTTTTCCAACTCGCTATCAAAAATGGAAAAGTTCGCCAAGTGAACTTGTCTTTTTCACACTCGTAAATTGGATTTGAAAAGATGTCTATTTGGCACAAGTTTACCCTTTTTTCACACTAAGTAGACTAAAAGATATTAAAAATGACATTTTTGGCATTAAATTGTGATTGCATCTCATGCCCTTGCTTGTAGTATTGAGCCTTTAGCCGGTTCTCACTTTGCGTTATAAACCATGGCCTAAGCAGTTTGCATCCTCAACCAAGCAGAGCCTTGCTTATATCCTTCACAATTTGACACCCTATACCCTGGAGGGAACATCACCCCAAGTGTCCATCTCTCGCATGCATTTCCTTGCATTGAGCATAAGTACATTCCACTGCTGGAACTAGTTTTGCTTACTTTCGACACTCGTTCCCTCCTCTGTATCATAACATTCACTTTTTATGAAAAAACAAAAAAATACGGGCGAGAAGGGAGTATTATATTGTAATTGGCACCAGTCGTGTCACCTTTGAACAGAGCACAAATTTATTGAATCCTTGCATCATCATAATTTTGGTTTTAGTATGGCCTTAGGAAGCTGATCTCATTACAAAATTTTCTCTACTGATTGGTTAATCTTCCAACCACTATAGAGAACATTATGGATGCCTCCTGCATCTAATTGTCAAATCATTAAGTCTATGCTGCCAAAGTCCACCGTATGTCTCATGCTCTTGTTCAAAGGAAGTCTATCAGCCTGTGTTGGCCACTCCTCAGAAATATTGACTTCGCATGTCGGCTGTACCCTCAGTTTGTCTCAGAATCACATGATACTTTGGTCTTATGATGCAGCCTAGCCCTACTTTCATCATTGGTAGGTCACCTTGAACCCAACAATCGACATTTCATCATGGGTTGTTGACTGAGTGATTTTCCTTATGTTCGACGGCAAGACATCTATTCACACCTTTGGGATTCATGCAGTGTCTTAGAGGCCATTAGCCTTATTGGTGGTTTCCTTTCCTTTTTCAGTAGTTTTCATCACTGGCTGCTATTCAGAGGGTATTTTTTGTGTACCACTTTCATTTGGCACACGTGAAAAATGCACAGAGTCATTGGTTTGTGAACATGTTCTTCATCCGATATCCACCAAATCATGAAGATCCTACTTTGTTCCTCATGCTGACTGATGAGAGATGCCTTAATTCTCTCCTTTCAGCAGGACTCTTTCCATCGAATTCAACTCATGTATTCTGGATACGAGACTTAGAGTTTTATGAGTACCTTGAGGCTTGCAGTCATTAGTGGCAGGATCTCTCGCCATTGACAACTGGGAATACATCAATGTCTCCTGATCAATGGATCTCTCAAGTGTTCGACACCAACTCCTTTATTCACATTTGTAGAGATGTACTCGGTGCCTTGATACCTACTTTCATAATTGGTAGGTTGTCTCGTGTTTGTTAACGGTATACCTCAATGACCGGTAATCAAATGATGTCTCATCGTGTTCAACCTCAACTCATTTATTCACATGATGTAGACTTGCACCATTGGCAGATTGTATTGAAGACTTGAAGACATCACTTTGTAGACGCAACTTTCCTAAGTTGTGGCTTCCATTTCATTGGACCAATACTTATTTGACTTCAGTGATCATGGGAGATTAGATTGTACTCCATGGTATACAAATATCTTTAGATTGATTTTGAGACTGATTTCACTGGGCCTTGTTCATGACTATGACAACTATTGGCATGTAACCACATTTATATTTTCCTACTCATGGCCATGAACACTCATTGGTATGTTTTCCACATGGATCTGCATTGTATTTTTGGCAATCCATGTAAGCAAAGTCAGTACATAATGTAATGAGAAATTGAGTTCATCCAGCTGGTTCTCTACCACTCCACTTCTGGGTTATTTATAATGTATTTCGGTCATCACAGATACTCCTCTGATCTCACACATTAGGGGGCATCTGTTATAGAAAGATTTTCCTCACCATTGCTATCTTTCAAAAAGGGACTTTTTCCATTTCCCTATGCAGACTTATCAAACCCTTTTTTGATAAATCTAGAGACCAAATTATATATTTTTCCACATATACTCTTCCTAACTACTTTGCAAGATGCGTATACGCTTGCCTTTCCACTACAACTCACGTATATCGACATTTGTGCCAGAAAATGCAAAATGAGGTCGGGTTTCCATGTCATGACAAATGACCTCTGATCTTTGGCCTTCCATATACTAGAAACATTCTGACTCGGCCCTTCAGTTGCATTCTGGAGGCTATAAGAGCACAATTTCAAGCTATGGAAAAGAGAGAGAAAGCATTCAACTTTGAGAGCAAAGTTGCTCTAGAGAAATAAATTCATATTGAGTCTGCATCCCTTTGTCCCTCAAGTTTGATCATAGTGTTCAACTCCCAATCTCTTCCCTTATAGTCAAGAGGATCTTTTTTTCTCTTTGCTATGAACTTACCTTTGGTGGAGGTTTGAAGTGGTGGAGAGTCGGAGACCCAGTTCAAAGGAACTTGGTTTCTTGGTTTCGAACCATGCCAACACGGAAGTTTGTAATGTTGATACTTTTATTGATCAATTATTAATAGAAATACTCCTTTCTCGTCCTATCCATATCTTGCAAATATATGATTATTATCCATGGGAATGTTTGTAATTTTTATTAATGGATTGTGCTATCTGATGTGCTAATTCATTCTATATACTGTCACTATATACTTGCATCGCTTTTTTGTTGATAACTTCTTGCAGGTGTAAAGATTTGGGTCAAAGTGCTCAATGGTGGAATGACATCAAACGATTGGATTGAGGTAAGCTTCTTCCTTGTATTGCACATTAGTTTATATAGCACATGTTGGAATTGAGTTGATTTCTGTAGTCATACCTATCTGTTGTAGTTTATCCTTGGCCATAGAGATTTTTTCTCTTGTAACACCAATTGCAGAGCTTGGCAATCCTAATTATGCCAAAGTAGGGGATAATATGATAGACTTGGAAGGGAATGAAGTTGATGTGCTTAGTGCCACAGGCAAGGACCCTGGTTACAGATACTTTGGGGCTGTGAAATTACTCCCCATCCTCAAAGAGTTATTCGATAAACCCCCTCAAGTAAAATAAGAGGAGGTGTAGGTATGTCATCTACAAGCGAATTGATGCCAGTTCATATTATTTCTATAGGAATGACGATGACAGTATATTGGAGAAATTCAAGTAAGATTTTCTAGGTCCTATCAAGCTGCCAACTAGGTCTGTCTTCGACCTCAAGTTGGCTCTAAGTTTCAACTGTATAAAAATGGTTTGTTGTTTTTTAGGACAACAAACTGTTCAATAACTTCGTCATTGATTTGTTACAGTTACATAGGCCAAATGGGTGCTCTAGCATGTAGTTTTGTCACCAAAGTTTAGAACATGCATACCATAAACTATATAACACACCTAGAGATCTATTAGTGCTGAAATAAATGTTTTTCTAAACTCTAACATACATTAAATGAACATAGGCATTTTTGGTCAACATGACCCTGGATAACCCCCCCCGGGGAAAACTAGTTTGAGATGAATGTAGATATATAGTGTGCTTCAATCATGTAATACAACAGGGAAGATAAATACAAAGGAACCTAATAATCTGCAATCCCAACACAATCTCTGAAATGGTTCCTTGGGATGTGCACCCCTAGAAGAGTGTGCCCCCTCCTTCCTTGAATGTTTCTAAAGACCCTTGCGCCCTTGCATTGTCTCTTTGTTGATTGAAGAACCCTTGCATGCAAACTGCCCTTTTTTTTCCCTCTCCAAAACCCACAAATCATAAACAAGAAATCTCCACACAATATGCTACCAGGTAGACATGCACCCTCCTCCTCAAGTGCACCCTCCCCCTAGCAAATACACTCACAACAAATAAATGGGTCTAAAACCTTCCTTGCTCCCTCAATGAACATGTGTGCCCTAGCTTGCTAAGATCTCCTCTGAATTCTCACCTCTCTACTCCTACAAGATACCAGATATATAAAATGTGCAGAACAAAAATAAAATGCTAGAAATGGCAGAATAACAGTAAAATATCCAGCATAATCTTCTCAATACACAAAAATGATATACGAAATAGAAATAGAAAAGCACTTTGATTCAGAAAGTAATGTTCAAAGGCCTCTTCGAGGGGGCAGCCTCTAGTCGAGCAACGCTCTATTAAAATAATCTCCAAGCTAGGGTTCACATACCCTCGCCCCTTATTTATACTAAATATGTCTATTAAGAGAAGCATATAGAGGAAGATCCTTCTAGAAGCGGAAGCTTCTATTAGGTCT
>JZKD02S1647048.1:374851-387708 GCA_000966675.3 Picea glauca | reverse complement strand
GAGGTAACAAGTGTGGTATTATGGTAAGTTTCATTCTAATAGATGATGCATTTGAACATGTTCCAAAGAGTCCTATATTGACTTTGAAAATGTTTGCTTGGAAATTATGCCTTTTTCCTCATCTCACCTTGTTTGTTTCACTTTTTTCCTCTCTCTTGTTTCTCCCTCTTGTCCCTTTTTTCTCCTCTGGTGTCTCCTTTCCGTGTCATCTTACCCTTCCTCTCCCTTCTTCTCATTTTACACACTTCTTCCCCATCATTTCCTCATCTTTTGGGTTTTCATGCATTATTGACCCAAGAAGGGCTTGTACCTTATTTCATGGGAAGAGGGGCTAACGACTCGGAGGTAGATTGAAGCTTCTATGAAAGAATAAGAAACTAATTATGAAAATAAAGTGAACACAAAAAATAAGGACCATCAAAATCTGGTCCAAAATGAGCTCTACTTACTTAATGCTTGCCTCGGTCCCAAAAGTAATGCTAAATATCAAAAACAATTAGAGGGGGACCCTCAAATTTTCAAATTATGAATGAAAGCAGAGATTGGAAAGATGGCAAAAAGGGGTTTGAAAAAAGGTGGCATGCAAATAGTTGGTAACTCAAGAGTAAGTTTATCATCTACAAAGGCACCTATAAATGAGACAATATGAGCCCTTATATGTAAAAAAAAACCCATGCCAAAAAGTTGAACCCCCATCCACCTCGTACTCTCTTACATGGCTTAGAAAGGGCCTTTTTGCAAAACACTCCTTGACTTGGGGGATGATCTACCCAATAGGTCACCATGACAACCCTCCCATACTTAAATTTGGCAAGTTGTATAAGGTCTTTGAGCATTTGTTTATTTTGAAAATGGGGGGATTTGATGCACATGTTTAGGTATTTATTTTATTAGATATGGATTACTTGGCATGATACTTGTGACTTGTGGACCCTTGGAGGGTGAATTTGTTTGTCTTTTCAATGATTTTCCAGGTGAAAGTTCTTTCATGGAAGCACAAGGTCACTTGGACCTTCATTGGGGCATGAAGCCCATGGGTTGGATGATCCACCCCCTCTCATTGTACACATGCGATAAGTAATGACCTCAACATTGGCCTTTGGAGGCATAAGATGTCATCTTCTAGGCCCTAGACATCACATGGGCTTAGGGTTTTTCATTGAGGTCTCATGGTTGATGGTTGATGGTGATGTGACATGGTTTGATGGAGATAGAGAAACTTGGCATGCACTATGGAGATTGGTGGTAGAGAATATGGCCTTTGGAGGCTCAATGTTTTTCATCCCAAGGTAAAATGTCTCTCCTATAGTCCTAACGTCACCCTTTAGGGAATGACATTACCTTTTAAGGGGATTTTCTTTATGTAATTTTGAATTTTAAGATGTAAAGGGAAAAATAGAGGAGTTCGGCCTCCCTAATTTGTGATTGATTTTAGATAAGTGGAAAATTTTATTTTAAAAGGCCTCCTATAAATAAAGGTCTTGTCATTTCATTTTGAGGAAATAAATCACTTGAGGATTACATACCTCTTGGCTGAAATTTTCTCCCTACTTGGGAAAATCACTATCTCTCTCTCTCTCTCTCTCTCTCTCTCTCTCTCTCTCTTTCTATTGTGGATGATTGTTACTTGTCTATTGGAAGGAAGGATAGTGCTATCTCTTGGATGATTTGTTCTTTCTATTGTGGTGGAATATTCTTGGTAAAAGAGGGTTTGTCTTGCTATGTCTTGGAATTGGTAAGGAATTTTTTGCATATTATGTTATTTCTTCTTGTTTCAAGGTTATGTTTTGTCAAAACCCTTGGAGGAGTATAAGGGAATACACCCTCCACCAAGATCTATCACTATTGTCTTTGAATAAGTTATTTTACAAAGATTTCTACAAGGAGTAAAAGGGCTTACACCCTTGTAGATTTACCTTGCTAGGTTTTTTTTTCTTTAGAGAGTAAAAAGGCTTACACCCCTAGAGAAGTAACAATCCCTAGATCTTACACAAGAGACTCCATTAACCCAATTGATAAAGCAATAATCTACTTGCATTAGAGATATAAATTCATTGCATTGATATACGTGAAATGTTGAGATATTGTTATTGTCCAAGTTGGAATTGATTTTATATGCTACAAACTTTCTTGTCCCCTAAGGGTGTTTTATTTATCCAAGTGATTCTTTTTGATGTTACAAATTAATGTCACAGCAATTAGGGCTGTAGTAAAACTCATCTTCTTTCAATCTTTTCTCACTATTCTACCACTGAAATTCACTTGTAAACTTGGGTAATTATTTTACTAGTTATTGGCTAACTTTTGGGTGGTTTACTTGTTGATTTATGTGGTTAGAAGTTTCTGTTGTAGCAATTGTTTTCTACAGCCATTTTGTTGTCATAAAAACTTGTTAATAACATCACACAACAACACTTTAACATCACCAAAGTCTTACTTAAATCATTGGAAGTTTAACTAGTCATTGTTAGCTTTGTTTCCACCATCTTGTACTTGATTTTGGTGGTTAGTAACTTCATTCATTGTTTATTTTCTGATGTAATTTGGGACAAAAAGTATTATTTCTTGATCCACTTTGATTAAAGGCTTGGTTTATCATCATTTGTATTGTTCCAGGAAGGGATAACATTGTTTTGCAAGTATTCAACACTTGGAAACTATTTACCCTTTCATAAGATTTATCTTCAAGCCTTTCATCATATCCAAACCTGACCTATAGGGGTGTTCATCATCATCTTCTCACTTTCCATATCAATCCCCCTAGGTTCACCAGGATTTCCCCCTTGTGGTGATTTCATCATCACTAAAGCAAGGGGAGTGTCTATCTAAGGTGACAGTGGGTAGGTACTCCCGTAGTTGTCTCACCTTTTTGGTTTGGGTTTGGATTTTCCCAAGATATAATCCATGAGATAACATTTCAGTACTATTTTCAAGGAGGATTTTAAATCCTGTTACGATCCCTAATGACACTTGGCAAGTTATCCCAAATCTTTTCCCTAACTTACCTGGCGACTCCACCTGAGGGAAGTACCCTCTCATCTTTTGATGAAATTTATAAGCTCATATGACAACTCCAAAACCTAAGAACCCACCTTTCCCTAATACCCTTTTCATATTTTGATGAGTCTTGAACTCATCTGGTGACTCCAATGAAGTTTCATTTCAAACAATGGGACTATGGCACCAAGGGGTGAATCTTTTCCCAGAACTTACCGTATCTCGAGGACACGTTTGCAAATGGAAGAGAAAAAATTGGTTGATGAAGTTGTTGATCATTTGGTGAATCTTGTACTGAATTAACTAGAGAACCTACTAAAGAAAAATTTGATGAAGCACCTCTTGCTAAAGGGAAAGCCCTTATAGAGGAAGAAGTGCTTGAAGAACATGAATAAATTTGTCAAGAATATGAAGAAGTAATTAGTCCCAGTGATGAAGTTGATCAATATATCGATGATTTCATATGTGTTGGAGGATGTAGGTGGGACATGGATGGTTTCATATTTGATAAGGACCCATTTATGACATTGAGGGTAGCTCTCAAATAAATGTTGAGTTGTCGCCTTCAATGAACTGGTCTTCATATCTGAATGATCTAGGTATTTGGTGGCTTGATTATGATATGAGCATAGATTGGTCTCATCCATATGAGGATGACTTGTTGTAGAATATTCATGTTTATGCCCAACCATACCTTGGGGATCATCCTTTCAAGCACTCAGAACTATTATCCGATGAATATTCTCAACCATGTTTTCAAAGTGGTTTTAAAGAATGGATTCCCACCGTTTTAGAAGAAGACATTGTATCGGCTCAACATCATTTGGATACCTTTTTCAAAAGTTTTCAACTCTCTTGCCTCCCGAAACCAATATCAAGACATGTCTGTGAAGAGTTTCTCTTCATATCTCATACGGAAAGCCAAGGAATGGTACAAGAAAATCCCTCCCCAAACAATTACCACTTGGGAAATGTTTCAAAACTTCTTCATCAAAATATTTATTGAAAAGGGAAATAATGATCATGTAATTGAGGAAGAATATGAGCCATCATCTATATGTGGCAACCCTATTTAAATATGGGTGGATCAAGCTTGTGGCCATTCTTTCTAGCAATATTGTCTCCCTCCCACCCTTCTCCATGAGTTGTTTCCTATGATTGATTATATTCTTACTCAAATTCATGATTATTATGTGCTTAACTTGTCCTTGATACATTTTATAATTAAGCACAGGGGGGAGCACTTGGATGAGATGTTGAGCAGGTAATTGCATTGGTTGTACGATTTCACCTGAAATTCTTGAAACTTGATCTCCATGGGCCTCAAGCCCAAGGTAAGTAGGTAGATCATTTTGCTTCCTTTCATTTGCATTTTGTGTGTTCATCCTAGTGTAGTTTCATTTGTTTTCAGGTTTTTCTTTACATATTTCTTTATTTTCATATATGCTTAGTTGTTTACTATATTATCTTGAATCATATCACATGTTAGTTAGAATTTTTTGGAAAAAATCAAAAAATAAAAATTAATGAATAGTTGTCAATTTTGAAATTTTGAAATTTTGATCATATGAATAAAGGGGTGAGTGCGCCACCTTAGATTCCCCAAAGAATTGTTTGTCTCAGTATGTGTAGGCACATTATTACCAGGGGATGTTGAGGTTCTGATGCACTCTATGGTGAGCACATGTCCCTAAGTAGGATCCAGATGTTACCCCTCATTCCTAGGGGTAACTAAGGAGATGATGTCTCGAGTCCCTCAGGTTGTAATCATGGAGTACTGAGAGGCATATGAGCAGGCAGAGGACCCTATCTAAACATACATCACCACTTGATCGATAGCAACAAAAACCACCACACCAACTTGGCTCACAGAGGACAACAGGTCTTGCTCCATGAGGTAACAATTTCGGTATTATGGTAAGTATCATTCTAATAGATAAAGCATTTGAACATGTTGCAAAGGTTCCTTTCTTGACTTTGAAAACATTTTCTTGAAATTTATGCCTTTTGCCATAGTTCACCTTGATGGTTGACATTTCTTAGCAAGTGAGTCACCCTCGGGAAAATGTATGCTACTAGGGGGTATCCTTGAAGGGTCATCCCACCATTCTTATCCATACTTGTCACTTTCCACACCTCTTCCCTGTCCTTTCCTCATATTTTGGGTTTTCGGGCATTATTGACCCAAGAAGGTCTTGTACCTTATTTCATGGGAAGAGGGGATGATGACTCATAGGTAGATTGCAGCTACTATAAAATAATAAGAAACAATTGTTGAAAATAAAGTGAACACAACAAATAAGTACCATCAAAATTCAGTCCAACTTGAGCTCTACTTACTCAGTGCTCGCCCCAGTCCCAAAATTAATGCTAAAACTTGGAAACCCTTAAAGGGGGACCCTCAAATTTGGAAATTATGAATGAAACGGGGGATTGGAAAGATGGTAAAAAGGGGTTTGGAAAAAGGTTGCACACAAATAGTTGGTAACTCAAGAGAAAGCACACCCTCTACAAAGATGCCCATAATTGAGACAATATGAGCCCTTGTATGTCAAGAAAACCCCATGCCCAAAAGATACACCCCCATCCACATCATACTCTCTTAAATGACTTATAAAGGACCTTCTTGGAAAAAACTCCTTGACTTGGGGGATGATCTACCCAATAGGTCACCATGACAACCCTCCCATACTTAAATTTGGAAAGTTGTATAAGGTTTTTGAGAATTTGTTTATTTTGAAAAGGCGGGATTTGATGCACATGTTTGGGTGGATAGTTTATTAAATATGGCTTACTTGGCATGATACTTTTGACTTGTGGACCCTCTAAGGGTGAATTTTTTTATCTTTGTAGGACTTTTCCAGGTGAAAGTACTTTCATGGAGGCACAAGGTCACTTGGACTTTCATTGGGGCATGAATCCAACAGGTCAGATGATGCACCTCCTCTCATTGGACACATGGGAGAAGGAACATTTCCATTGGAGGCACTTGGAGACCATGACATGATCATATTCCAACCCCTTACACCTCAACATTGGCCTTTGTATGCCTAAGACGTTATCTTCTAGGCCCTAGACGTCACATTGCCTTAGGGTTTTTTATGGGTCTCTCATGGTTAATGGTGATGTGACATGGTGTGATGGAGAGAGAGACACATGGCATGCACTATGGCACTTGGTGGCAGATCATATGGCCTTTGGAGGCCCACCATTTTTCATCTCAAGGAAAAATGTCTCTCCTAGAGGCCTGACATCACCCTTTAGGGCATGACGTGACCCCTAAAGGGGGATTTTTTTTATGTAATTTTTAATTTTAATATGTAAAGGGAAAAATGGAGGAGGTAAGCCTCCCTAATCTTTGATTGAATTTAGATAAGTGGAAAAATTGGTTTTACAAAGCCTTCTATAAATAAAGGTCTTGTCATTTCATTTTAGAAAATAACTCACTTGAGGATTACATACGTCTTGGATGAAATTTTCGCACTACTTGGGAAAATCACTATCTCTCTTTGTTGTGCTATTGTGTATGCTTGTTAATTGTATATTGAAAGGAAGGATAGAATTATCTCTTGGATGCTTTGTTCTTGCTATTGTGGTGGAATATTCTTGGCAAAAGAGGGTTTGTCTTGCTATCTCTTGGAATTGGTAAGGAATTTTCTACATATTATGTTATTTATTCTTGTTTCAACGTTATTTTTGGTCAAAACCCTTGGAGAAGTATAAGGGCATACACCCTCCACCAAGATATATCATTATTGTCTTTAAATAAGCTATTTTGCAAAGGTTTCTAAAAGGAGTAAAAGGGATTACACCCTTGTAGATTTACCTTGCTAGATTTTGTTTGCTCTAGGGAGTAAAAGGGATAACACCCCTAGAGCAGTAACAAACCATATCTCTTTCACAAGAGACTCCATTAACCAAATTGATAAGGAACTAATCTAATTTCATTGGAGATATAAAATCAATGCATTGGTATACATGAAATGTTGAGATATTGCTATTGTCCAAGTTGGAATTGATTATATATGCTACAAGATTTCTTGTCCCCTAAGGGAATTTTCTTTATCCAAGTAATTCTGTTTTCTGTTACAAATTAATACTACAGCCATTAGGTCTGCAGTAAAACTCATCTTCTTTCAATCTTTTCTCACTATTCTACCATTGAAATTCATTTGTAAACTTGGGTAATTGTTTTGCTAGTTATTGGCTAATTTTTGGGTGGTTTACTTGTTGATTTATGTCGTTAGAAGTTGCTGCAATATCAATTGTTTACTACAACCACTTGGATGTCATAAAAACTTGTTGATAATATCACACACAAGTATTTTAACAACACCAAATTCTTGCTTAAATCATTGGAAGTTAAACTCATCATTCCTAGCTTTGTTTCCACCATCTTGTACTTGATTTTGGTGGTTAGTAACTTCATTCATTGCATATGTACTGCTGCAATTTGGGACAATAAGTATTCTTTATTGAGTACCTTTGATTAAAGGCTTGGTTTATCATCATTTGTCTTCTTCCAAGCATGGCTAACATTGTTTTGCAGATATTCAACAATTGGAAACTATTTACCCTTTCACAGGACTTATCTTCAAGACTTTCATCATATCCAAACCTGACCTATAGGGGTGTTCATCATCGTCATCTCACTTTCCATCTCAATCTCGCTAGGGTCATCGGGATTCCCCCCTTGTGGTGATTTCAAAATCACTAAAGAGAGGGGAGCGTCTATCTAAGGTGTGTAGGTACTCATGTAGTTGTCTCACGTTTGTGGTTTGAGCTGGGATTTTCCCAAGCTACAATCCATGTGATAACAAATCCATTTGGTGAGCTCAGGTCTATTTACTCAATGTGACCTATTTTTGTTATAAACAATAACCTTCCTCCGTGGATGTCAATAAAGAGGGAGCACATAATATTCACAATGATTGTTCCATGTAGTTGTTTACACAATTGGTTTGAGAATTGCATTTTGTTTGTCTTATTCATTGCATAATTACCTATATATACAAGGTATTAATTACGTGTACTTTCACCCAATTAGGTAAATACCAAGTGTAAGATATGAATGTATATATTAAGCCTCTTGTCGACGGGCTACTAAATTTATGGGTTGGCATCACTATGTATGACATCTCTAGACTAATAGGGAAAAATAAATTTCAATTCCATGGAATACTTACATGGGAAATTCATGAAGCCCCATGGATAACACATTTTTGTGGTATGTAACATACTACTCCACTTTAATAGTATATAATTTTATGAAAATATGATGCATACTTCGTAAATATTAATTCCTTGTTATATAAATAATACTGACATTAATTCATATCTTGTAGGTCTTCAAACAAAGGGTAAATTTGCATGTCCAGTTTGTGGTCCTAGGATGAAATCATGTTGTTCAAGAAGTCTAGGAAATGAGGTTTTTGATGAGTATAGACACTTCCTCCCTAAGAACCATAGGTATCGAACTACAAAAAAACATCTTTTCAATTGTAAATAAGAGATTGGAATAAAACCACGAAGAATGACACCTCACCTATGGAAGTTGGAATATAATAGAAATTGTCAAGGTAAGCATTTAGTCTATGTGTCATATATATTAATGTTCTACAATTTTAATTTGTATTGAATTTTGTTTATTGTATCTAACAATCATTGTTGTAATCTCATATATTTTTCATAAATGTCGTCAAGGCATTAATGGGTTTCCACGAGGAATGAAAAGTTACCCTATACAATTCAATAGGTTGCACTACTATGAGAACTTACAAATAGCTCATTTGTTTGATACAATGCATATTTGGAAGAATGTAACAGAAACGTTGTGGAGAATCTTAGATGGAAGAACTGATAAAGAAAAAATTGTCAAAATTTGTACTGACATTTAGGAATCCAATCATTCAATGAAAAATGTGATTAATTCAAATAGCAATGGACATCGAGATAATATTCCATGGTTATTTACAGAGAAACAAAGCAATGGTGTAAAAGAGGTCATTCAGAAAATTAAATTTCCCATGGGATTTTCTTCAAACATAAATAATATCTTAACGAAGACGGGTGAATTTGGTGGGGTGAAAACTAATGAATTACATACCTTCATTAAGGTAATTATTTTGGTAGATTTCTATATTGGTAAATATACAACTTTTTAGTATCATAATTTTCTTTTCTTTTCAAAAAAATCAATGATCCCTTTTTTGTTACAATATTTTCTACCTCTATCTCTCCCTGAAAACTTTGAAAACAATGTAAAACAAATTATATATGATCTTGGAAAATACATTATGTAAATATTAATGATTTATATGAAAAAAATTTGTTGCTCAACTTGTTGACATCTGTTTTACTTTCAATGTATATATGTGTGTGTGTGTGTGTTGTTATTGAAATCAATGATTTGATTTGTTATATAATGTGTAGGTGGTTGTCATCCAAAGAAATCCATAAAGAAGATATAAAATATTGGAGGAGAGAAATTCCTTGGCTAATGTGTGAAATTCAAAAGTATCTACCTCTGGCATTTTTCAATACACAAGAAAACTACCTCATTAACCAAGTTGAGGAGATTGGAATGTGTGACCATGTACACACAAGGTCAATGTGTATGGTGGAGAGGCACTTGAAGTCATTGAAGGATTTCGTTAGACAAAGAACACATCTTGATGGCTCTATGGTGGAAAGTTATATGGTATATCAATCCTTGGTGTATATTAGTTAGTATCTTCCAAAATTAGCAACAAAAATTATGAAGGTGCCTCAGATTTGGGATGTCAATTCCATTAACAAATTCAAAGGGGAGGTCCTGGTCGAGAAAGGTAGAATGAGGAAAGTGAAAGGTAATTATATGGTAGAGATCTATAATACTTTGCATTAATATTGATTTATTTCTATATTGTACCATTTTTAATTTTATTTATCTTCCATCAATTATTGATATTTATTCTAATTAGTAATTTTTATTCTTTTTTCATATAGTTGGTCAAGAGTGGGATGCACTACATTTATACATTTCAAACAATCTTGATTAGATGAAGGGATGGAAAGATCGATGTATACAATGTAATGGTAGATTATCATGGGAAATGGTGGATACTTTTCTTAAAGAAGCTCATTGCAATCAATATAACAATCTTACTTATAGGGAAATCGATTTAGCAGATGGTTTAAAAGATAAACATGCAAGCATATTATTCACCCACATCATGTTTTAGTTTTTTTCCAATATATTAATCTATGTGCTATGTGTTTTTTTATAAATTTTTCCTCAATCTAAATATGTTTATTGATTGATAATGCATTTTTTATGTGTTAGGCATATTGTAGTTGACACACCACAAGGCTATGTGGTGCAATGGTCGTAAATTTTGCATCAAAAAGTTGGATGACAAGAAGAAAACCTTTGATTGTGGGATAACTGCAGTATTTCAGGTCACTAATGTTTCCTCAAGAAGTGGCAAGCATCCAACAATATCAAAAAATAGATACTATGGGTATTTGGATGATATAATTGAGTGTGACTTTAAATAATTCAAATTAGTTATGTTTGAGGTTAAATGGTACAGGTTACGGATGAATGAACATAATCCAAATAGAATTTTTATTGAGCATGCCAATGGATTTACTATGGTTAATACAAGGACATTTAATCCAAGTACATAAACTCATGTTCATCCAAGCCAATGTGAGAAACTATTTTATTCAGAGGTTCCAGGTAAAGCAGGTTGGTTGTATGTTGTTAGATATGATCCAAGAGTAAGGCTTTGTTGGTAGCCAACCCAATTTTTTTGATTGCTCTCAAAAAGCTGCCTACACCCCTTGTCGTATTACGACAAATCATTGTCGCATTGTGCTTTTAGACATTAGTCTTATTTTTTGCGACCATTGCAATTCAATTCCGACTCAGTTTTCACAACTGCAAGTGTGAAAACACCTCTTTCGTTGCTGAGATTGTCGTCATTTTTGGTTGATTTGTTGAAAGATACTTGGTCACTGGTTTATCACATGACTGCTAAAGGTTTTATTGAACTTATGTTCTTGAGCATTATCTTACCTTGATTGCGTATTTGGATATATTGCATTGATTAAACCTTTGGGGATAAAAGTTATTGGTCTTGTTCTGATCTTATGAAAATTATGTAATGGATTTGGTCATATTGCTTTTATCCTTGTTTTGGACTTTCACTCGATTATTATATGAAGAAATTTTGATTGTATGGTTCTAAGACTTTGGAATACAAACATATACAATATGCACCAAATTCTTGGACAAGTTTATAAGGTATGATATCAATGGTTTCAAGGCGCATGAGTTAATCATGATCGACTTTACAAATCGATACTTGACATACTATGTTTGCAAAGTTGGTATACGATGAATGTTTCATAAGTCTCGAGCTATGTATTAGCAGTAAACCCTATGATTGAGCGATTGATTGAACGATGGAACCAGCGCGTTGGATCGATAGTTAATGTTGGTACTATGTTGGTTTTAAACTTAACACTTGGCGTGTAATTATGATATGAGGTGTTAGTTCTGACTCGGATGAATGGCACGTAGAAGTGGTGATTCACTCGTTCGTTGGTCGATGCATTTGTTTAAATGATTATGGTTTTAACATCTCTGTACAGGTCATTAATGCCATGCGTGGCGAAGGCATTCCCACCACCTTCGCACACATGGAGTTGTTTTCGGTCTCGTCGAACATTCAAACTCATGAAACCCTATTCACTCTATGCATTGTTCGTTTGGTGTGAACCCTACCATGAACCAAGCTTATGGCTCCTGTTGTGAGGGCCGAGCCAAATGGATGCCAAGCGTTGTTAACATTCGATGGTGCATATAGCGATCTTGAAGAATTTGGGTGGCTTTCGTTTATAAGGAAGTTCGATGGTTTTAATATCTCTGTTGCTCGGCAATTCGCACTGTCATTTGATGGTTGCCGAGCCAAGGTTGGAGATGTCCAGCTTGAAATCACCGAACAATCTCTCAGCCTGGAAACTAGTCTGCCTGTCAAGGGACAAAAATGGTCCAAAAGCTACAAAGTAAACGATGTCCCATGGACACTGTTATTTCAGTCTCGGACAGTGAGGTCGTGCAACAGAGGTTTACCTACGAAGATGTTGAAACCCCACTGGTATGATCTTTTGATGATTCTCAAACAATTCGTTACTTGTGAAGGCAAGTATGGATTTGTTTTCCTGTTTCATCTACGTTTGTTAATGGTATTTATGGGTTTCTAGCTTAGCATGCCGCATTACCTGCACCGAAGTTTATTCAAAATGACAAAGAAGTATAAGCGAAGTCAGGCTGATACTAGCCTTTTTCATGTTGGGTTGATTAAAATGGTGGTTGTTTATGAATTGGGGTTACGTCGAGATTCCTGGTACGATTTTCTCAACCGTAATGGTTTTGAGGAATCAAACCCTCCACAGGTAGACAAGCCTGTGATATCCGAGAGTAAATCTACCCCTATACCCTACAGTGTTCTACTACCAGAACCTAAACCCGACTCACCTGTGAATTCGCTTATGGCTGTGTCTAAAGTTGCTAAGACCATGACCACAAAGGCTAGAGAGAAGACTGTTGTTAATTCTAAGAACAAGAAAAATGCAAGGATTATCTCTCGCATGGAGAGAAATAAGTCCAAGCCTCCTGCCAAAACAGAGCCTATCATGGTGAGTGACGACTCTGATTCACGCATTGAACGTTTTCTCGCTGAAGAGGGCTTCCGTGGTGACGAAACCCCATACGATTTCGTTGATAACTTGCCTCCTTGTCTGCGGGATAACCCTGACTTCCCTGGTATCAAACCACCTCATGAAACCCTCGGGGAATCATCAAACCCCCC
>JZKD02S1647048.1:313556-342562 GCA_000966675.3 Picea glauca | reverse complement strand
GTACCTTGGAATGATCAAGTGGAATGATAGTATAAGTCAAAATGTAGGTGATGAAGGGTAAAATAATAGCAAAAAGTATGGGCAAAAAGGGTACAATATGTGGTCCTAACAACGAGCACCATCATCACTATCAGTGTCATCAGTTGCATCATCTCTTGAAACCATACTCCATCTGAGTAATCAAACATGATGTTGGATAAGTCACTCACTTCACAGAGTGACATCAAAGCCATTCTTCTGATCCAGACATATGTCCTAGAATAATAAATGTCCTAGACCATTTTCCATCTGGGGAATCTTTGTCCATTGATCATCCATCTAGCTGATAATCATTCCCAACACTACTGATAGTTTTCAAGACAATCAGAACAATGTCATTCAATAGAACACAACTGTGTCTATCCATAGTAGTACACAACTACAATCTAGTGATACACTGCCACACCAAGTAGCACACAGATACTTGATCAATGACATATAGTCACAATCAGTGGAACACATCCACCACAATAGTATACATCTACTGTATGGAGACATACAGTCTCCATAACAATGATATCATCTGATATCAACCTGCACAAAAAACATTGTTATGATATAGACTTAATCATTTGGGCCATTCTTCCACTCACATCTGTGAGATCTGGAAGAGCATCTACCCTCAAAAGGTAAATCATCAATGATGAGCTATCTAGACTATTCTTCTCAAGCAAGGAATAATAATTGTCCCGAATTCTGAGCCTGGACCATTCACCTATCTGGGTCATTCCTTCGACACTAAACAAAGTGCAACCTGGAGAGAATGAGTCTGCCCTAGGGAATGCCTGTCCCTGATTGCTGAACCTAGACCATTCACCTATCTGGGCCATTCCTCTAGCACTAAACAAAGTGCAATGTGGAGAGAATGAATATTCCCTAGGGAATGATTGCCCAGACCATTTCCTAAGGAAATGACTATCCTGCACCAACCTCCAAAATGGACCATTCTTTGAAACTGCTCACAATTGTGAGCTTTGAAATAATGATTGTTTGGCAAGGTTGAGTAGTCTTCTTGACCACTACTAAGAGTGATCGTCAAGAAGAGATATTGTCCTAGACCATTCCCCCACACTAGCCACAAGGGGAATCAATGTCTATGGTACATCAGCAATCCATCGAACCATTTGCATTACGAAAATGACCATTCGATTTGGACCATTGTTCGAACTAGAAAATGCATATCCGTCATAAATCTCAAACCACTTTCCAAACTAGAAAGGAATTTCTCATCCTGGACCATTTTTTGAACTTTAAAAATGATTGTCCATAAATCAATAACACATCGGTGCTCCCTCCCAACCTGGGAGTCACCTCTTCCTTTCTCAATAAGGAATTTGTCTCCATGGGCTCCATCTTGAGTACACAAACTCTTTAATCGTGGATAGAGGATTTACCAAAATGTTTACTTATCTGCTCATATGTGGAGATATATATTGGAGAACCACTTTCTCTTTTCTGGACTTCATCACGGAGAATGTAATGCTTGATCTTAGTGTACTTCGGTCTTTTTGGAACACTAGTTTTCTGAAGGCTTCATATAGCTCTGATCATTCTAATATATCATAGTTGGATTTATCTCTTTTGTTTCCCACTAGCTCATAACATTGTGGCAAGGCTCAAACTGGAACATATCCATGTGGAACTTCTTCTGTCATCATGAGAGTTTGTTATGGATTAGCAATCCATCATCCTAGACTTCTGAGTAAACATTCTGATTTTTATCATAGAGGGTTTTCACCATGCTTCTGTTGTGCACGAGAGGATCTCCACCAAGTTGTCTTCTTCCATATGCATACAAAGGTCTCTTCCTGGTATACCTCAAATCCTTGAGGTTGTTCTACATACGTTCTTTGTTCAATTATTCTAGAGAACAGTCTTTGCATTTAACTGATGTAAAATCCAACCCATGGATATTTCGGATGATATAATGGCTCATGTAGAGGTATGTTTGGTTTACTGGAACAATCAATCATCATAGTCTCCGCCCTCCATCCAGGAGAACCTCTAGTTCTAGATCGCACAATGATTACATCCATAAGTCTTCCATACACATTTCTTCATCAGTTCCTCTGCTTGATTGTTTTTAGTGAGTTTAGATCAAGCTGGTAGTCTTCTGATTCTTGATACAATGATTGGTTGTTCTGGATTTTCCTTCTCTCTTGGAATCTTCATGTTCTTCCTCATGTTTTTCTTTATCTCTTAGGTCCATGGAGTTTTCTATATATTCCATGCCCTAATATTCCAACTTCTTTCTTTCATCATAGGATCATGGATGTTGATGGACAACCAAGGATACTTTAAGGCTTATTTTCGAAGAAGACTTATTCTAAAGTCAAGTTGAACATGTGTTGCTCTTCATGTTTTCTACCATTGATGGGAACATGGATAGATACTTCATCATCTTCAATGGATCATATTATTTAGGATTATCTCCCTCCTAATACTTGCTTCATGCATGAATGCATGCTCTTCTTTTGAAAATATGTAATCAGCTCCCTCCATCTAGGAGAGTCCATGCTTCCGTCTGCATCCTTATTGTCTTCTGCAAAGTGTCACAAATATTTTCCTAATTTCCTATTGATTGCTGACTTCTTTCTTTCTTTACTTCTTCTAGGTTTCTTCAAGATTGATTTTGATTTCGGCTTATCTTGTAGTTGTTACTTATGTAATAGCTTCCACATGAATTGTTACCAGAGGTTGTTGTTGTACTTCATCCTTTCATGTGTATTGCCTGACTTGTAGTCATTGTGATAACAATCCTTATCTTGTTTTTCTTCCATAGGTATAGTTTCTCTTTGAACATATTATCTTCTAAGAAATAGATATGCAAGATATGTACAAAAAACATGGTATGTACAAGAAATATGAAGAGTATTGTTACCTTGTCTTAGAAGAAGAACTCTATTTTGTCCTTCTTGGCTTTCTTTGAGGGTTCATTTTCTTTGGCAACTGATGCTTCGTGTGTTTCCTTCCTTTTCTTTAACTTGGGACAATGATTCTTGTAGTGACCATATTTTTGACAATTGAATCATTGTATTTTTGACATATCTTTCTCTTGATTTGGTTTCTTCCTAGAGCCAAACTTCTTTTTATTCATGAAATTCTTGAGCTTTGTTGTGAAGGCTTGATCATCGTATTTCTTTTGGGGTTTCTCTTTTGCACTGATCCTTGATTCTTCTAGTGCACAACAAGTCCAAATTTCTTCAAATGTAGGGTATTGCTTCCTTATGTTCATGAATGCGGCAAATGCATCCCATGTCTTGGGAAGAACATTGAGTACTATATTTACCAGTTCCTTCTCTAAAATGACCTCTTCAATAGCATGTAGTTGATCTCTCAACTAAGAGATTCTAAGAAATTATGATGTTATGATGTCATCATCATTCATTTAAATGTCACAGAGCTCATTCTTCAGACTCATTACCTGTCCAATTTTTCTGACTAAGAAGAGGTTTATTAGGGCATCATACATCTTATTAGATGAATAAATATGGGTGATGTAGGGTATCAAGTGGTATTTTATATAATCCACTATGATACTCATGGAATTGATGTTGTTGTCTTTGAACTTCTCCATAAATTCAACGTTCTGCGGTTCCTTCTCTTTTCCTTCTTCAAACTCTGGTTCCACAATTTTTCCTTTCATGATATCCAACACTTTATCCTTGGCAAGGATGAGATCAATCCTTGTCTTCCATGCTCTGAAGTTAGAAGCCCCTTTTAACTTGTTTTCTGACATCATAGAGTAAGTCATGGCTACTTTGACTTGGTCAACCCTAGATTTGACCAAAAACTCAAACTTGACGTCTTAGCTTGATGAGAGTACTAGGACTTGCACTAGGCTAGGGTACACTAGTTTATATGGAAAATAGGTCAATCCCTTCACTTAATGTTCCTCAACGAGAGGGTTGGGGTTTTGTTGCTGCAACAAAAACTGGTTGCAACTGCAACTGCAACTGAGCAAATCCTCCCAATCTATCTTCCAGTGGTTAGACTGTCTGAAGATAGTGTGGGCCCATAACCTATTAGAATATAATGGATGTGCTCGTTTAACCATGGACAATATAGCAATATTGTCACCCAACCATAGGCCAAAGCCACCCCCAAGCACCTTAACCTTGACAGAGAATCATTCTGAAACCAAACCCTAGACTGGATAGCTAAACAAAGGTGGCACACATTTCTCCAAGGATAGTGCACCAAGCAAGAGTAATAAGAGTTGATTAGAGAGTCCAAACCATAACCAAGAGAGAGTCTAATCCAAAACTGAAATCTGTTAGTTGCAGCAGATGCAACAATATCTCTCCTCCAAACTTGCACACAAACTGGCCAACTACAGTGCGCACAAGTGTTGCTTTTGCAGTTATGAGAATCCTTTCTAGAATGAACACTGGCCTCTTGTAATTATATTATTTTTGGCAGACTGCCTGGGCCGACTTCTCATTCTGGGTACTAATTATTTAGTATATGACATTTCCTTTAGCCGACTTCTTCTCTTGGAGGCTAATAACCTAATACAAGTCATTCTCTTGAGCCGACTTGTCTTCTAGGTTTATTAACCAATTAATTAGGGTTTCTTCATGCTTCCCAAAAAATTATATTCTCGTTAGGTTTACATGTGGAGGTAAATACCTCCCTCAACTATCATAATATCAACACCACATACTCGTGAGGCTATTTTCCTCTCCATTTGTGGCTCATAGGAATAAAACTTATGTGGCCCATGAGATTCCCTCACCGCACACGCTAGACTATGCATGTGATGTTCTACAAAGAAAATCTCATGAGGATATTGTTTCTGCGCTGCTAGAGTATTTTTATCCCGGAGCATCACATGTTCAAAGATCGGTAACACTTTCCATCAATTTTTTGGTGGACGATAACTTGGTTCCCTTGAATATAAAATAAATCTCAAGTATTTTGGAATATCTTAAATAGTTTCTACTATTTTATTGAAACCTACATATTTCATATTATTTTAATCTAATTATCATATTGTTTTGCAAGAAACAATGTTTTTTATAGGACCTTGCATGACAAGGATTTAGATAATTTTGGGCCCACAATTCGTAGATGGTGGAATGCCCAAAATAAATATTTGAAAAACAATCTTATAAACCATATGGTCGATGTGTTTGGTGATTCTTTCAACAAGTCTGAAATCACCTCAAGGGTCGGTACATATTTGGAATATGTCAAATATCAATATAGGGTTCAATTGAAAAACAACCATAAGTATGAACATCCTCTGGACATTCCTAAGAGGGAATAGAAGAATATACATGACAACACAAAGGAGAGTGCATTGAGACACAAAGGGAAGATAGGACCTGGTCCTGGAAGGTAATATATGATATTTTGAATTGAATATCATGAATTTTCTTTACTTCTACATAAAAAATAGCTATATCTTATAACATACTTGCAACTTTTCATAGGCTCCCAAACAAGTCAAAAGAAACCAAACCAAGACTAGAAAAACATGGGAAACACAAACTTAGCCAAGGTGGTTACCCGAGATTAAAAGATTGAATTGCAAGTACCAAATACTTTATTCATATTATACATATCATCATGCAAGTTTAATCTAATTGTAGCCAATAAGAAAAAATATTGATCTTATGCGATGCGATGCAGATGGATACATTCAACAGTGGCACCATCGAAGAAGACTTGATGCTTGACTTTCAAGCAGTGGTGGAAAATTGACAAAGGAAGGGGAAAACACAATATGACCCTTTGAATGAGTTGGTAAATAAAATGAAAAGATTGTTGTTTTTTATTACTTGTCAAATATATTGACTATTGATTTAATGCATCAATTGATGTGTCTATTTGTTTTAAGCAAGCAAGAAACATTGGTTCATTCAATGGTGGCGGAAAACAACCCCATTATTCTTGTGGTTTTTATACCCATCATGGTCGGAGGGTCTTAAGTCAGCAGACTAATCAAAAGAGAGGAAAACGGACTAGTCGACTCGAAAGTCAACATTCTAGTTGAAACATGAACATAATTTGACTATCCAGTCGAAGGAGTGAAATATAGAATAAGAGGTGTTAGAGACAACAATAAAGGGATCATCGTGCAACAATCTAGAGGAGGCATTTGTAATGTCCCTATTTTTGGACATTATTATGTTAGAGAGTGTTATGCCTACCATAGTAGCGAAATGGGGGTGACAACAAGTTCAAGAGTTATTGAGGGGCTTTATTGGGCCCAAATTGCATCGTTCAACATATTTCATCATCAGGATCCATTCTGCACAACTTGGATTTGGTTTCATTGCATTCCGACGATTTTCGTAATTTTGAGTTATTATGGGTCATATTTTAATTAATTTCACTAAGAAGGTCATTTTGGGCATAATACTTGAATAAACCTCTTAGTGTAATATCTCATTAGAATCGGGAGGAAGATCACTACATGATTAGATGATGAGAAGTGACTTTCAATGGCCAAAGAAGCCATAGGGACAAATAAATCACTTTTTAGAGGCAAAAAGGCTAATTAATTAATATCGTGATTTAATTAAGGAATAATAAAAATAAACTAAAAGTCACTGGGAGAGAAAAGGTGAACAAGGGGGATAAAAGAGATATAGGGGCCCTTATTCTCTCATTATGTTTTTTTTATCATTTTGATGGCTCGCTTCTTGCTAGAGAGCCCATGATATTTGGGGGTTTTAACTGAACAAACCCTAGAGATCAGATCGATGGTGAGAGATCCCACCTTTCCTGATCCAATATTGGACAAGGAGGTGAAATATTCCTCCCTCTCCATTATACATCAGTTACTATTCGATTACAGGAGCAGTGGAGGAAGCATGGCACAGTTTTGGAGTGTTTCGATAGAGCTAGGATGCATTGTTCTTGAGAGAGGAGTTCATGGAGGGTTGTAGACACTAGATCTGAGAGATATATCACTTATGAGGTGCTATTTATCACCATGATGCCTTTTTTATTCAATGATTGAGTGGTTTCTTCAACCCATTCACTCTGCCATTCACGAGGATGATTTTTCTCTTGAGGAGGGTGCAATGTTCATTGAGGATCTTATGTTCTGGAGGGGAATACCTTTCCCAATATCCTGGAGCCTTAGCATAGCGGTTTCCTAGTCCCCTATATATATTTTGGAAGTTGTTTTTAGTGACTTAGAGGCCATATTCTTGGAGGCCAAATTATTGGCTTGCTTCAGCTAGTGAGGGCACATCTGTTCTTAGAGACATTGTTGTTTGGAGGTCTTCCAGTTGAGCTACTACTCAAATATTACTCATAACTTCTTGCCATCACCAGATATATATTCACGCATAGTTTTGTAGAGGCTTGAGGTCATCAGAGAGGAGGCCATACTTTCCTTGGTCTATTCCATCTAGGAAGTGCGCATTGTGAGAGAGAGGGCATCACCTACAACAATGGGTAACAGTTGGACTTCAGTGTTACTTGGAATTCAACTTGGAGAGGCTTTTGGAAGCCTATATATTCATATCTATATTGTATATTGGAGGCGTCATTAGACACACACCCTATTCTATTATATGTATTCCAGATCTGCTCCATTCTGTTTGAGGTTAGCTATTATTATAAATAAATCCATATCTGAGGTATTTGTGGCTATTTCTTGTGTTACGTGTATTGCATCTTGTTGATTATATGCCATTGCTATATCTACATCCTTTACTTGCTGCAAGAACACAATCAAACCATAATATTAAGCCCTAGCGCAACTCAAGAAGACAAATATGCAAAGTGTTTGATGAAACACCACAACTAGGAAACACATATAAACCTCAATGTTCCAAGCAAATCGTTTGGGAACATTATAGTGGTATCAGAGCAAATTTCTTTCGCCATCTTGTGATATACAATGATGATCTAGAGGAGAGATGGATTTTGTGGATTTTGTATAAGATATCATATATTGTAATGAGGAATATTACGCCCTTAGTGAGACATTCAGGGCTCAAGTAACATTCAAACAGTTTTTATCCATCAAAAATCCTAGGTGGAGGAAATATGAGGTTACACATTAGGCAAAAACGATGGAAGAAATCCATTATTGGAGCAACATAGCAGAGGAAAACAAAGCCAAAGAATTCAAGGAGGTAGAGACATCACTACCAGCTAGTAGATGGAAGTAAGCACAAATTGAGCCTACACCCATTAGGTGTAGAGAACTTTGCTATAGTTGCAAAGTGCCTTAGGAGCCATATCACAAAAGCAGGGGTAAAGGGAGGGTGTAGATTGTTAAGGTGCACTACAATAGTGAGGATGAGTAGATGCATGAGGATGCAACCATAGATGCCTATTTAGAGTAGTCTGATGAGGCTAGTGACTCATACGCATCTGATGGACACTTGTATGGACAGGCTGATAACACATGTTCCTTAGCTTCCCTATCAGACAATGTTGAGTACTTAACACTTAAACATAGTGGTGACACTTGTGGGGATTCATATGTGTTAGCACCTGGTATGAGGTCATGCATGGGGGATATTGTTCCTCCCATGGAGTTGAGCATGACACAATCCTTACCTTCTCAAATATTTATGCTAGACATGAAACATGAGGATATCAATAGCATTCCATAGGTGGTAGAGGAACCTTGTGTAACATTTTAACACAAGGGACATATGGATCTACAGGCCCAGGAGAAGAGGCATGGCTTGGAGCCAATTGACTATATACATACCTATCAATATGAGGAGAGTGAGTCACCTCTTTTGGGGAGTCTATTTTTAGTAGGGATGATTTTAAGGATGGAAATTTGTTTTTAAATGTAGAAACCTTGGCGAATCTTACTAATCCTTCATATGTCAACTATAAATTTTTGGCGATATTTTTGTAAAAATATTCAAATTTCTAATTATTTTATATAGTTTTTATAAATTTTTGCCGATTTTTAAGGTAAAATAATTTTATCCTATAGAATTTGGGCGAATAATTTTTAAAATAGCGAATCTTGTTTTTGTAAAAACCATGGAAAATTATCCCATGAGAAAAATTTAGCCCCTAAAATCATCCCTGATTTTTAGATTAGGTTGTGGAGATTGGAAATTTGATGGGATACTCACTTCTAGGACCGGTCTACAGTGATGAGGATGTAATCCGTATTGGTCGGGATGACCATATCTCATGTCTGGACACATTTTTATGGGATCCAGGTGTTGATGACATTATCAGAGTGAGCGAATAGGAGGATACAACTTCCCATACAAGATACAATGCGATTCAGATGGGGGTAGTAGTTGGTGATGATGTGCAGTAGAATACAAGAGGAATCAATAACATAGTGGATAGTGGGCAGTTCAATGCCTTATCTTTTGAGGTGTATGTTTTTGGGGATTCCATTATTGACACTAGAAGTGAGAGGCATGAGGTATCACCTCAACAAGATTGTGATCAGGATTCACGACACTTGACATGACAATTGAGAGTCAATGGGGACATGATCATGGCATCCACTAAATTCATTGATGATATGCACACATTGGTGGTAGGTTATTGTTGGAGGGAATCGATGGCACATGATAGTTCAGATGGGGGAATTTCCATTGGTGACTTCCATACACTAAAGGAGAAAGTGACTTTGATGAGGGTCGAATACCAACAATTATTGATGGATAGAGATTACCTATTGGAGTTTGGCAATATGTATCACAGGGCACTGAGGGAGAAGGAGATTGAGGTGGACCACCTCATTCATGAGTTGGAAAGCACATGGGGATTACTGGAAGGTGAACAGACAATCGTTTGGGAATCAAGGTCCATATTAGAGGAGCTCCTTGATGAGACTAGTCAGGGATCCTACATCTTTTTCAGTAGATAGCCATATGTTTACTTCATCTAATTTGCCAGAGGATGTTGGTGTGTTGGTAGAGGAGAACCAATTGATGGAGGTGCATCAGGGACACCCAGGATCATTGATGAATATGGAGAGATGTGACCAGGATATGTTGGAGGATATCTATCTATCGTAGGGACCACCATTCATGAGGGGTTATGAGATAGTTGGTCTTACACATACACCAGGGGATTCCAGAGCCAGGGGAAGGTATGAGGACACTTTCATTGGTGTTTCAGGATTGGATGACATCCATATAGAGGTTGACCCAGCAGTACACCTTGGATACATGATTATGCAGGAGGATACAGAGGTTTCCATGAGTATACAGAGGCATATGATGATGAGAGATAGTTCATAGGAGCATGTAAAGGTGTGCAACAAGATTCAGGGGGGATTTTAGAGAAAGTCGAGATGAGTATGCTTTGTGGCATGATGGATCTCCTTAGTTGAGGATCAAATATATCAACATATCATCTTCTTGGTTAGAAGGGGGTCTGGATTCTGCCAGAGATGATAATTGGGAGATCAGTTTATGTGAAATATTCCTTGATGGATGGATATTTTATCTACTTGTTCTGTTGGTTGGGGGTCTTCAAGAGATTCAAGGTATTGGTATCTTACAAGACAATACTTGGCAAGGCACTACAATTCACATTTTAATATAGGATCGAGGGATTGGAGTGTGTTAACTCCCAAAATGAAATCGTCCTTTTGGTCGAGTTTTGTGGTGGATAGCATGGCTATCGGTAGTGTCCTCAAGTCATTTTTGAGTTTTTATAGCTGCAAAACTTAGGTTTTGGTTTTTTGTTTTAGAAAAAATATGACCCATAAAGTCTTCTTTTCAAAACTTTCATAATTCACTTTCAACAGCTAACGTGTGTCCAAAAGTTGAGTGTTAGCTATGGAAAGTGGCAACTTTCAGCAGCTAAGGAGCACTTCTCATAAGTCTTTGCGCTGTTGAAAGTGGTGAATTTCAAAAAAATCCAAGAATCAGTTTCGCGGGTCGTGCGCTGGTGAAAGTGCACACTTTCCACAGCTACGGAGCAGTTCTTTTGAGGTCGTGCATTGTTGAAAGTGGAGACTTTCCATAGCTAATGGGGGTTTTCACAGGGCCTTGCGCTGTTGAAAGTGGAGACTATCAACAGCTAAGGGGCATTTTCCATGGGTCGTTGGCTAAAGAAAGAGGGAATCACGTGCGTGATATCCACGTCTTAAGGCAAATGATGATATGATCATCCCACGTCAGGCAAATCCAAATCATGCGCTGATGAAAGTGGGTAACGATGAAAACTCATATTCTGCATGTCAAAATAGGATTGTGATGTGAATCTGGCTCAGAAACTGACGCTCCATAATCATGGCATTAGGGATGCCAAGTTCATGTTCAGTGATGCAGGTACAGAGGAGGTACCGCTGGCCTGACAACATCAAATCGAATTGTGGTTTCCATATCACACATCATTCTTGGAAGTCTATTGAAGTTTCATTTATTTCAAAATAGAGCCGACGCCCAAAGTGCTTTCAACAACGCAGAACCTCGGCTCGACTAGCAGTTGCAGGGGTTACAAATTGTCGGGATCTTCGAGTTACAGTATGGCGAGGAGATGCAGTGGTGCTCTACTCAAGAGAGAACTGGATAGTTTGTCCTTTTTACAGACACATCCCGAAGTCCAAAAGCATTTTTCGAATGCAGGGTGTATTGAATTCGTTGAGAGTTTACAAGTTGGTTGCCACCAGTCTACAGCAGAAGCTTTTGAAAAGACTTTCGATGGAAACAAGGCTCACGTCGGGTCCATGGAAATGGTGGTAGATGAAGCTACCATTGCTGCAGCAACAGGCCTACCAAGAACCGGTCAGAACTGGTTTAAAACCACTGCTCCCAAAAAATTGGATTTCAGAGTTTATTTGAAAGAGGGGTACAGGCACAAGGCATGGAAAAAGGGTATGCTAGTTTCTTATCTGGACAAAGAATGGCAGGAGTTGTTCAAAGGTATCCAACTGTACATTACCTCGGAGGGCAGGTATGATAAACTTATGATGTATCACTTCAAACTCCTGGATCATTTCACAGGCAAGACTCCTCTTAATTTTCCTTATTTCCTACATAAAAGTTTGACTAAGGTTTGCAAGAAGATTAGAGCTCAACCCTTGAGAATGAAAACTACTCTATGTCACTTCGGCCTCATAAAATTGATTATCCTGAAGGAATTGAAACAACAGGGAAGGAGCTGGGAGAATTTTCTATTCTGGGAAGGTTTTGAAACACAGAACCAGATTGCAAATGAACAGGGGAAGGGTTCAAAGAAACAATCATCTCCTCAAAGCAGTTCAAGAAAAAGAAGGACCCTGCCAGGACCTCCAAAAGACAGAATATCTGGAGTGAAGCCCCACAGGTTGAATAGAAAGTTAAACTTTGAGCAGACTACAGAGCAGATCACAGAGAAAACCACAAAGCGTCCTACAGAGCAGAGTACAGGGAAGAGAACCAATGTATTGAACTTGCCTTATTCAGATTCAGAATCAGATCAACAAGATCAATGCCTTGTGACCAAGAGTCCTGAGCAGTCAACTGAGTGTGCATAGAACTATGAAACCTTCAATCATACAGAACATGGAGAAACATCAAAAATCTCCAAGTCAAAGAAGTCTTAGAAAATCAAGCATCTGAAAGAGGTCATAGCTCAACAAGAGGTCTTGGAACGGGTGATTAAAGAAAGGTATAAGAAGTTGTCTGATAACTTTGCCAAAACCAATGTTGCGTTTGAGAGATTGGCTAAGGAAAGTGTTAAAGAGAAGAAAAGGAAGAAAAAACTCACCAAAGATTACAATAGCCTGTGGTGGCTTGCCAAACGCCTCAAAAGGCAGATAAGGAGGTTGAAACAAAAACTAAAGAAAAAACCCCATCCAAATCTGAAGGTACTCGCTCAAGTCGCCATTAATATGCAAGGTGAGAAATCGGAGACACACTGATTTTGTTGAAATCAAAATTTTGGAGGTGAAAACTCGTTTTGAGCGCCATCGGAGCTTTCAACAGCGCAAAGTGATATTTTATGACCCGTTAGCTGTGGAAAGTGGCGACTTTCAATAGCTAACCCGCGAAATATTAAACGAGTTAGCTGTTGAAAGCTGGAGAAGTCTTTTTTGAAGCCAGGGACAGAACGGTTCATTCCAAACAAGTTTTGAAGGAGTTCCAGTGTATCAAGGAGCTATCAGATCACATGCAAAGGGCACAGCATCAGAGGATCAAGAGAATTTTGGCAATCACATGCAAAACCATTTCCTCAAAAATCGACCATGAACGTTGGGGAGATCCAACTGTCAAGATAGGTGTTCTGTTATTCTTCACCACATTGCAGATACCAGGAGCTAAATGATGCAGATGGCGAATTTTGGAGGTTGAAGACAGTTCGAATTCTAAGTTTAGATGTTAGGACTTTATTTTTCAAAGTTTTTTAGATAGAATTGGATTGTTTTTATTAAATACAGATCCATGTATTTAGGATCTGTAAAATAGATTGTAAGAGCCTATAAAGGCCTACTTTTGATATGAGATAAGGGTTCAAACTGGGAGACATTTTTCATGCCATTGTATAGACTCTTTTTGCAGAAATAAAGTGGAGTTTCCTTTCGTTTGCAATACCAGAATTATTCATCTTTCATTCTCTGTACTTTAATTTCAGTTTATTCTAGTTCATAAAGACTGTTACCTCTTTGTTGAACTCATAGGCTTGAAATTAGAGGATTCCTTGCTGTCTTGTATTAGGCCCTACTTTCACTAGTATTGGCAAATCAAGAATAGTTTTCTCCATATTCTCTTTCAATTATTGGATCTGGTTATTGTTTACTGAAAGCACTATATCTTTAAATGTGTGAGGAGTTGTTTCTTATACAAACCATTGAAGACCCCATTGTCCCAAACATCTAAAAATATTTATTTCTAAGTTACCAAGCATCCTTAGCCTACAACCCTAAGGAGTTTCTTGGAGTGATAACAAATTGGCGCCACTGCTGGGGAGACGGAATTCAAGCTCTGCTTTCCTGGGATATGACACAGAGCTGATCTCTGATGATAGACGAAGATTAGACACTTTCACTTGGTTGTAATCATCTATCTGGCGACTCCACAAGTTCATCCTGGCTCCCAAGAGGATCAGTACTAGGGCGAATCCTCAAGAATCACCGATCACACCAGTGTCAAATCCAGAATCAATTCTCAGAAAAGGAAAGACGATTCAAGGTCAAACTTCAAAAGCAGATCCAAAAGGTAATCCTCTTTTAAATTCTGAGAAATCTACTGCAGAAAAAGTTGAGTTCTTTTCAGAGAACACTGATGATAAAAAGGCTATAAATACTGTAGTAGAACAAACTCTTTTTGATCAACAAGAAAATCCTAGCGATGATAAATTGATAAATTATAATTTGATTGAAAATTTTTTAGAAAGAAGCCATAGTTCTTCTTCCCTTGAGTCTTTCCACTCTCAGCAACAAGAAGACCACTTGAACATTTATACTAGCCTCCTAGCTGTTGAACACCTCCTACAAGAGTTATCTTCTAAGGGTGAAGAAAATTTAGCTAGGCAGCTTACAAATTTTTACAAGGCCTCTTACCAGACCTCTTTCCCTTTGGAAGACTCACCTCTTTCACACTCCTCCAGTGTTGAAGACTTGAAGAAGAAACTATCATTTTCCCCACCTCTGACAGTCATGGCTGCAGCACCACCTCCTTTGACCAAGATGCAAAAAATCCTGGCTGCTAGGTATGCGCCACTCATATTGCCAAACCTAGTAGCAGCCATGCCAACAGGAGATTATCATAAATATATGCCTAAATTCAAAGGTGAAAGCATCAGCTCCTCCCAAGAAGACTGCTCCCCCTACCAAGCAACAAACTCCAGAAAGTCAGCCTCCTGTTGAATAGAAAAAGAATCAGGAAGCCCCTTCAAGTCAGGTAAAGATTTCTGATAAAACTGTTGATAAGGTTCCATATTCTTTTAATTTCGAAGCTGAAATACAGAAAATTAAGATTCCTATTCCTCTTGTTGAGCTGATGAAAAATGAGATGTTTAAAAGGGATATCCTCAAAACTTTAGATCCCCAATTTGTATCTCCTTCTGCTGATATCCTCAACATTTATGATGATAAGCCAACCATCACTATGGGTCAGTTGGTAGAAGACAGAGATGAGAGTTTTCCTCCCTTCTACATCTCTTTGAATATTCATGAGAAAACAATGCATAATTGTTTTTTGGACTCTAGTGCTTCGCACAACTTGATGCCAAAGGCTGTCATGGATGAGCTTGGGCTGGAGATCACCAAGTCTTATCATGACCTTTTCTCCTTCGATTCTCGAAAAGTCAAATGCCTTGGGATGATTAAGGATTTGGCTGTAACCTTGACCCAAGCATCAATGAAGACAATGGTGATGGACATAGTGGTGGCTGACATACCCCCAAAATTCAGATGTCTTCTATCAAGATCATGGATGAAGAGACTAGGTGGCACTCTTCAAATGGATCTCTCCTATGCTACTATCCCTATTTTTGGAGCGGTGAACAGAAGACTTTACAGGGAATCTCAGTTGGTATATGTAATCAGTGGTGAGAAGAATCCATCCAATCATCCTATCTATGCGGTCGACACAGATATGGGATCTTGTATCTTGCAAATTGATGATTCACTGCCTGCTACATTACTGCTCAGAAAACCCATAGATCATATCACAGTTCAGCACACAGAAACAACAAAAGGATGATCTCTGGACCATGTTCTTTGACGGTGCTTGCACTAAGGAGTCAGCTGGAGCAGGAGTGGTATTCATTTCTCCCTCTAAGAAAACTTCTCATTTGTCCTTTAAACTTGATTTTAAAGTGACTAATAACATTGCTGAGTATGAAGCATTACTTTTGGGGCTGAACGCAGCAAAGGAGAAGGGCATTAAGAAATTACAGGTGTTTGGAGATGCAGATTTGATTATTCAGCAGGTGAATAAGTCCTTTCAAGATAAGCATGTCAAGTTGAAGGCATACAGAGATGAAGTGTTGAAGGCAATTCAAAATTTTGCAGATTTTAAAATTGCATTTGTACCTAGAGCAATGAATGAATTGGCTGATTCATTGGCTGTGTCTGCTTGTGCATACATACCCCCTCTGCCTCATAAATTAACTTATGAAATTCAAGTTAAATATAGGCCCTCTCTCCCTGATAATGTAAAATTTTGGAAAGTTTTTTAGGACGATGTTGAACTCACCAGGTTCCTTGCAGTGATAGATGAGTTTGCAGATCTGCAGATTGATCAGGAGAACGAACATGAGAATGAAATTGAGAAGCCAAAGCTCAAGAGTAAAATTGCAGCTCATGAAATAGTTCAGCTGTCCACCAACATAATTCCTAAAGGTTTGGTCCCGTTGGAAAGGTTGTTCGATAACAACGATGTTGTTGTCAAATTGCAAAGCGGGGAGAAAGATTCAGATGTTTTGCAGTATAATGTGGCTAGTGAGCAAGATCCTAAACATGTCAACTTGGCCTCACATTTGACTAAAAAACAAAGGGCTGATTATGGAGAATTGTTGAAGGAATTTGTTGAAATATTTGCTTGGCAGTATGATGATTTGAAGACCCTTGACACAGAGGTGATTCAACATAAAATTCCCTTGAATAAAGACACCAAACCATTCAGGCAGAAGCTCAGATCCTTCAACCCTTTGCTGCTGCCTACAATGGAAAGGGAAATTAAGAAACTTTTGGATGCCCACATTATCATTCCTCTCAGGTATTCAGAATGGATTGCGAATCTTGTGCCAGTTAGGAAGAAGAATGGAGAGATCAGACTTTGCGTTGACTTCAGAAATTTGAACAAGAGCTCTAGGAAAGACAACTACCCTCTGCCTAAGATGGAGCATATTTTGCAGAAGGTGTCGGGATCGAAGGTAATGTCCTTTATTGATGGGTTTTCCGGATACAACCAGATTGCTGTCCATCCGGAAGACAAAGAAAAAGTTGCCTTTACCACTCCATGGGGTACGTTTATGTATGAGAAGATGCCCTTTGGATTGATGAATGCAGGAGAGACTTTCCAAAGGTAAATGGACATTGCTTTCATTGGAGAGAAAGATAAATTTGTCTTGATTTATCTTGACGATACCACTATTTTCTCAAGCAGACACGAACTTCATTTGCAGCACTTGAGAAGGACATTTCTGAAATGTCGAAGGTATGGCATCTCTCTTAACCAAAAAAAGTTGAATTTTGCACTTAAGGAGGGGAAATTACTTGGGCATATAGTTTTAGCTGATGGGGTTAAGATTGACCCAAAGAGGCTAGAAGCAATTAAAAATCTGTCTCTTCCTAGATCAAAGAAAGACATTCAGTCTTTCCTTGGGACTATTAATTTTGTCAAAAGGTTTATAGCAAATTTTGTTGAACTCACAAAACATATCACTGCTATGTTGAGGAAAGACTCTGAGGTAAAGTGGACTGAAGAAGCCAGACATTCATTCAATGCCATCAAGGAAGCCATCACAACATCCCCTGTGTTGATCAGCCCTGATTTCTCCAAGGTATTTTACATTTTTTCATTTGCTTCCAGTGATACGATCACAACAGTACTTTTGTAGAAGAATGTTGATGATCAAGAGCAGTCGGTTGCCTTCTTTAGTAAGGTATTGAGGGACACAGAGGTAAAGTATGAGTTGTTGGAAAAACAAGCCTATGCACTTGTCAAGTCACTGAAAGATTTCAGGGTCTACATTCTTCAGGCAAAGGTAATATCTTTTGTTCCTTCTAGTTTAGTTAAAAATGTACTTGTCCAACCTGACATTGATGGAAAAAGGAGTAAGTGGATAGCCAGATTGATTGAATTCGATGTTGAAATCAAACCAGCAAAACTAGTGAAAGGCCAGGGCCTTGCCAAACTCCTGGCAGCGGAAAATTGCAGGCTGCTTGACATGAATCTGATGAGTATTGATGCAGAAAATGTTCTGCCTTCATAGAACCAGGAAGGTGAGGGAATGTAGGTTTCATCTCATTTAGCTGATTGCAAATGGTACAGTCATATTATTCAGTTTCTGCAGACTTTATCAGTCCCATCAGATTTGACAAAGACTCAAAGAAGGGCTTTGAAGCTCAAGGCTATTAATTTCTGCATCAATGATAATTTGTTGTTTTGGAAGAATCCCATTGGTCTATTGTTGAGGTGTTTGAACCAAGAGGAGGCATCCAAAGTCATGTGTGAACTTCATAATAGTGAATGCGGAGGACATCACTATTGGAAAACCACAGCACACAAAATCTTAAGATCTGGTTACTATTGGCCATCTTTATTTTCAGATGTATATGAGTTTGTGAAAACATGTGACAAATGTCAAATATTTGAAGGTAAACAACAACTGAAGTCCCTTCCTCTCAAACCTATAGTAGTCACAGGGCCTTTCCAGCAATGGGGCCTGGACTTCATAGGTGAGATTCATCCGCCTTCTAGTGGTCAGCGTCGATGGAACCTGGTTGCCACCGATTACTTTACAAAGTGGATTGAGGTTATTCCCACCCGGAATGCCAATCATACGGTCATCATAAACTTTCTGCAGGAAAATATATTTTCCAGATTTGGTTGTCCCAAGAGATTGGTCACTGATAATGTTGTTGCATTCAAAGATAAACACCTAGTGAAATTGTGTGAAGAGCTGGGAATTCAGCTGGTACATTCCACAGCCTACTATCTGCAAGGGAATGGTCTAGCTGAGTCATCTAACAAAATTTTAGTCAGAATCATAAAGAAGCTACTTGAGAAAAATGCTAGAGGTTGGGATTCCAAATTGAAGTTTTCCTTATGGTCTAACCGGGTAACATGTAAGAAATCAATCGGTACATCTCCTTTCAAGTTGGTATATGGTACTGAGGCCATATTTCCTGTTCAACTTGCATTACCGATTGAAAAATTCTTACAAGAAACTGATTCTGAACTGAGTGATTTGACTAGGAGAATTCACAATTTGGTGGAACTACAACAAGATAGAGATCAGCTCTTGGAAAAAACAGAATTGCATCAGGAAAGAATCAAGCAAACTTTCGAAAAGAAAGTCAAATCAGATGTCTTCAAAACAGGGATTTGGTCTTAAAGTGGGATGCAGAAAGGAAGGAGAAGGGGAAACACGAAAAATTTGAGGCTCTCTAGACAGGTCCTTTTGTCATAACAGTGGTGCAGCAGAACAATACCTTTGTTCTCCAAACTCTTTCAGGCGAGCCAGTATCAGGTGGCCCTTTCAACGGGTGCTTCCTAAAGATCTACTTCTCATAAGGCTTCCTTGAAGCCAGGTTATTCTTGTACATATTTTCTTTTTCAGTTCTGCTTCCTTTATTTCTGTCATTCAAATAACTCCATGCCCAATGGTACTAGCAACTTTTTTCAAGTTTCTGTTTCAAATTGTAATAAGGCTACTGAGTCTAGCTAGGTTCTTGGTCACCTCACAATGAGATGTCCATCCCATTTGGAGCCAAATGTTAACTTCCAAAATGAAACCGTCCTTTTGGTCGAGTTTTGTGGTGGATAGCATCGCTATCGGTAGTGTCCTCAAGTCATTTTTGAGTTTTTATAGCTGCAAAACTTAGGTTTTGGTTTTTTGTTTTAGAAAAAATATGACCCATAAAGTCTTCTTTTCAAAACTTTCATAATTCACTTTCAACAGCTAACGTGTGTCCAAAAGTTGAGTGTTAGCTGTGGAAAGTGGCGACTTTCAGTAGCTAAGGAGTGCTTCTCATAAGTCTTTGTGCTGTTGAAAGTGGTGAATTTCAAAAAATCCGAGAATCAGTTTCGTGGGTCGTGTGCTGGTGAAAGTGCACACTTTCCAAAGCTATGGAGCAGTTCTTTCGAGGTCGTGCGCTGTTGAAAGTGGAGAATTTCCACAGCTAACGAGGGTTTTCACAGGGCCTTGCGTTGTTGAAAGTGGAGACTATCAATAGCTAAGGGGCGTTTTCCATGGGCTGTTGGCTGAAGAAAGAGGGAATCACGTGCGTGATATCCACGTCTTAAGGAAAATGATGATATGATCATCCCATGTCAGGAAAATCCAAATCATGCGCTAATGAAAGTGGGTAATGATGAAAACTCATATTCTGCATGTCAAAATAGGATTGTGATGCGAATCCGGCTCAGAAAATGACGCTCCATAATCATGGCATTAGGGATGGAAAGTTTGTGTTCAGTGATGCAGGTACAGAGGAGGTACCGCCGACCTGACAACATCAAATCAAATTGTGGTTTCCATATCACACATCATTCCTGGAAGTCTATTGAAGTTTCATTTGTTTCAAAATAGAGTCGACACCCGAAGTGCTTTCAATAGTGCAGAACGTCGGCTCGACCAACAATTGCAGGGGTTACAAATTGTCGGGATCTTTGAGTTACAGTATGGCGAGGAGATGCAGTGGTTCTCTGCTCAAGAGAGAACTGGATAGTTTTTCCTTTTTATAGACACATCCCGAAGTCCAGAAGCATTTCTCGAATGCAAGGTGTATTGAATTCGTTGAGAGGTTACAAGTGGGTTGCCACCAGTCTACAACAGAAGCTTTTGCAAAGACTTTCGATGGAAACAAGGCTCGCGTCGGGTCCATGGAAATGGTGGTAGATGAAGCTACCATTGCTGCAGCAACAGGACTACCAAGAACCGATCAGACCTGGTTTAAAACCACTGCTCCCAAAAAATTAGATTTTAGAGTTTATTTGAAAGAGGGGTACAGGCACAAGGCATGGAAAAAGGGTATGCTAGTTTCTTATCTGGACGAAGAATGGCAGGAGTTGTTCAAAGGTATCCAACTCTACATTACCTTGGAGGGCAGGTATGATAAACTTATGATGTATCACTTCAAACTCCTGGATCATTTCACAGGCAAGACTCCTCTTAATTTGCCTTATTTCCTACATAAAAGTTTGAATAAGGTTTGCAATAAGATTAGAGCTCAACCATTGAGCTTGAAAACTACTATGTGTCACTTCGGCCTCATAAAATTGATTATCCTGGAGGAATTGAAACAACAGGGAAGGAGCTGGGAGCATTTCTTATTCTGGGAAGGTTTTGAAACACAGAACCAGATTGCAAATGAACAGGGGAAGGGTTCAAAGAAAAAATCGTCTCCTCAAAGTAGTTCAAGAAAAAGAAGGACCCTGCTAGGACCTCCAGAAGACAGAATATCTGGAGTGAAGCCCCATAGGTTGAAGAGAAAGTTAAACTTTGAGCAGACTACAGAGCAGATCACAAAGCAAACCACAGAGCGTCCTACAGAGCAGAGTACAGGGAAGAGAACCAATGTATTGAACTTGCCTTATTCAGATTCAGAATCAGAGCAGCAAGATCAATGCCCTATCACCAAGAGTCTTGAGCAGTCATCTGAGTGTGCACAGAACTATGAAACCTTCAATCATACAGAACAGGGAGAAACATCAAAAAGCTCCAAGTCAAATAAGTCTCAGAAAATCAAGCATCTGAAAGAGTTCATAGCTCAGCAAGAGGTCTTGGAATGGGTGATTAAAGAAAGGTATAAGAAGTTGTCTGATAACTTCGCCAAAACCAATGCTGCATTTGAGAGATTCGCTAAGGAAAGTGTTAAAGAGAAGAAAAGGAAGAAAAAACTCACCAAAGATTACAATAGCCTGTGGTGGCTTGCCAAATGCCTCAAAAGGAAGATAAGGAGGTTGAAACAAAAACTAAAGCAAAAACCCCATCCAGATCTGAAGGTACTCGCTCAAGTCGTCGTTAATATGCAAGGTGAGAAATCGGAGACACACTGAGTTTGTTGAAATCAAAATTTTGGAGGTGAAAACTCGTTTTGAGCGCCATCATATCTTTCAACAGCGCAAAGTGATATTTTATGACCCGTTAGCTGTAGAAAGTGGCGACTTTCAACAGCTAACCCGCGAAATATTAAACGAGTTAGCTGTTGAAAGCTGGAAAAGTATTTTTTGAAGCTAGTAACAGAACGGTTCATTCCAAACAAGTTTTGAAGTAGTTCCAGTGTATCAAAGAGCTATCAGATCACATGCAAAGGGCACAGCATCAGAGGATGGAGAGAATTTTGGCAATCACATGCAAAACCATTTCCTCAAAAATCGACCATGAACGTTGGGGAGATCCAACTGTCAAGATAGGTGTCCTGTTATTCTTCACCACATTGCAGATACCAGGAGCTGAATGATGCAGATGGTGAATTTTGGAGGTTGAAGACAGTTCAAATTCTAAGTTTAGATGTTAGGACTTTATTTTTCAAAGTTGTTTAGATAGAATTGGATTGTTTTTATTAAATACAGATCCATGTATTTAGGATCTGTAAAACAGATTGTAAGAGCCTATAAAGGCCTACTTTTGATATGAGATAAGGGTTCAAACTGGGAGACATTTTTCATGCCATTGTATAGACTCTTTTTGCAGAAATAAAGTGGAGTTTCTTTCGTTTGCAATACCAGAATTATTCATCTTTCATTCTCCGTACTTTAATTTCAGTTTATTCTAGTTCATAAAGATTGTTACCTCTTTGTTGAACTCATAGGCTTGAAATTAGAGGATTCCTTGCTGTCTTGTATTAGGCCCTACTTTCACTAGTATTGGCAAATCAAGAATAGTTTTCTCCATATTCTCTTTCAATTATTGGATCTGGTTATTGTTTACTGAAAGCATTGTATCTGTAAATGTGTGAGGAGTTGTTTCTTATACAAACCATTGAATACCCCATTGTCCCAAACATCTAAAAATATTTATTTCTAAGTTACCAAGCATCCTTAGCCTACAACCCTAAGGAGTTTCTTGGAGTGATAACAGAGTGCTTGGTATTCCAGAGTTTCATGGGGATGAGATCCGATTAGAGTGGTTGCTTGGGAGTTGACTGAGGATTGGGTACACATAATCATTTTACTCATCATGAGCATTTGGGTATCATGTATGGTGAGCACTCGGAGAAGCCATGTCTTGAGGAGAGCTTAATATAGGCCACACAAGTGGATATGGGATCATGGTATCCTATACAGATTGATTTAGTTATTGCTTCGGGACAAGCAATATTCTAGCATGGAGGACTGTAATGTCCCCATTTTTGGACATTATTGTGTTATAGAGTGTTATGCCTACTAGAGTAGCAAGATGTGGGTGACATCGAGATCAAGAGTTATTGAGGGGTTTTATTGGGCCTGACTTGCATCATTCATCATATTTCATCATCAGGATCCATTTCTCACAACTTGGATTTGGTTACATTGCATTCCGACGATTTCCATAATTCTGACTTATTATGAATCATATTTTAATTAATTTCACTAAGAAGGTCATTTTGGGCATAATACTTGGAGAAAAATCTTAGTGTAATATCTCATCGGAATTGGGAGGAAGATCACTACATGATTATATGATGAGAAGTGACTTTCAATGGGCAGAGAAGCCATAGGGAAGAATAAATCACTTTTTAGAGGAAAAAAGGCTATTTAATTAATAAAGTGATTTAATTAAGGAATAATCAATATAAAGTAAAATTCACTTGGAGAGAAAAGGTGAATAGGGGTGACAAAAGAGAGATATGGGCCTTTATTCCCTCATTGTGTTGTTTATCATTTTTATGTTTGGCTTCTTGCTAGAGAGCCCATGATATTTGGGGGTTTTGAGTGTTTTGATTGAGAAAACCCTATAGATCAGCTCAGTGGTGAAAGATCCCACCTTACCTGATCCAATACTGGACAAGGAGGTGAAATATTCCTCCCTCACCATTCTACATCAGTTACTATTTAGTTACAGGAGTAGTGGAGGAAGCAAGGTGCAGTTTTGGAGTGTTTATATAGAGCTAGGGCGCACTGTTCTTGAGAGAGGAGTTCGTGGAGGGTTGTAGACACTAGATCTAAGAGAGATATCACTTCTGAGGTGCTATATATCACCAAGGCACCTTTTTTCTTTAGTGATTGAGTGGTTTCTTCATCCCATTCGCTCTACCATTTAGGAGGACGAGTTTTAACTTGAGGAGGGCGCACTGTCCATTAGGGATCTTGTGTTCGAGAGGGGAATACCTTTCCAAATATCTTGGAGATTTGGAATAGGGGTTTACTAATACCCGATATAGATTTTGGAAGTTGGTTTCAGTGACTTAGAGGCCATATTCCTAGAGGCCGAATTATTGTCTTGCTTCAGCTGGTGAGGGCACATTTGTTCTTAGAGACATTGTTGTTTGGAGGTCTTCCAGTTGAGCTACCGCTCAAATACTACTCATATCTTATTTCCATCACTAGATATATCTTTTCATAGATTTTTTTAGAGGTTTGAGGCCATCAGAGAGGAGGCCATACTTTCCTTGGTCTATTCCAGCCAGGAACTATGCATTGTGAGAGAGAGGGCATCACCTACAGTAGTGGGTAACAATTGGACTTCAATGTTAATTGGTATTCATCTTGGAGAGACTTTTAAAAGCTTATATATTCATATCTATCCTATATATTGGAGGCATCATCAACCACACACTCTATTCTATTATATGTATTTCATATCTACTCCATTTTGTATGAGGTCATCTATTATTATAAATAAATCCGGATTTGAGGTATTTGTGGCTATTTCTTGTGTTACTTGTATTGCATATTGTTGATTATATTCCATTTCTATAACTACATCCTTTACTTTCTACAAACACACAATCAAACCATAATATTAAACCCTAGCGCAACTCAAGAACAAAAATATGCAAAGTGTTTGACGAAACACCACAACCAGAAAACACATAAAAACCTCAATTTTCCAAGAAAATCTGTTTGGGAACATTACAACATTCAATAACTAGATGCCAACATACTTCTCATCAAACCACACATTATGTTGAATAATGATTTTTTGTTTGATAGTATTAAACAATCGATATGATTTCGACTCTTCAGAGTATCCCATCATTATGCAAGCATGACTCTTTACATCCAACTTCTTTATGTAAACATTGGAAACATGAGCCCATGCAACACATATAGAAACATGGAGGTGGTAGACTAAAGGATTATTTCCACACCATTGTTCGAATGGAGTCATGTAAGGAACAAATCGAGTCAATATGCTATTGGGCATATAGTTTTCACAGTACACCACTTCATCCGAGAAGCGAGAAGGAAGATATTTAGCCTGCAAAAGAAATCTAGCCATTTCGACTAACATCCAATTATTGAGTTCTACAACACCATTCTACGGAGGTGTGTGAGGAACCAACCATTTTCAGTCAATACCAAATCGAACCAGGTATTCTTCAAAAGGTCAATTGACAAAATCAACACCATTTCCCGATCTTATGAATTTGATGGGTCAACCACATTGAATTTTAGTAAAGGCCTAAAAGTCATTGAACTTTTCAAAGACAAAGTTCTTGTTCTTAAGAAAGAAGACCAATGTGAAACAAGACAAATCATCAATAAAGGTTAAAATATACCTCTCACCTACCAGTGAAGGTATATTGATGCAACATACATCACTGTGAACCATATCCATTAAGTTTTCTGCTCGCCACGCTTTTCCAGATTCCAATGGTGCATGATTATGCTTGCCAAGCACAAAACCCTTATATACTCCTTCAGGTGGAAACACTATAGGTAAACCAATAACCATGTTTCGAGTTGTCATTGAATGTATACTTCAAAAATTCAGGTTTCTGAGTCACTCAAATTTGACTTCACTCATTAGTGTGAGAAACAAGTGCATTCAGTTCAATGTCAGGTCGATTCATGTCACAAAAATTGTAAATATTGTCTATTGGGTCGATAAGATCGCTAGCAACAATCAACTTTCCTCTCTCCAAATCATGAACATAGAACCAAATTGGCCAAAATTCAACAACCTAGGTTGTTTGTTTCAACTGAGCAGCTGAAAATAGATTGGCATTGAGGTTTGGCACATGATAGAAGTTGAAAACTTTCCCATGTCAATAGGTAACATCACCCTGGCCAATAACATATAGATAAGAATCATCAACAACATAGATTTTACTCTCCTTAGATTCATCCAACCACGTGAATAAGGAAGCATCCTTACCCATGTGATGAGTGCACCTAGAGTTGACTACCCATTCATTCTGTGCAAAATGAGACAACAATTCCTGTGAATTTTTGAATTTGAAGGTGAAATTATTAGAAGGTCGGCATACAATGGACATGTCTCCTTCAAGGAATTGAACCTTCTCCTTTAAATCATCTCTCTTCTTATAGTATACTTTCTCCACATGTTCAGTCTTTCCATAGTACTACCATGTCTTCTTCTTTCAACTGCATTGGGGTGCGTTTGTTTGCCCCTTAGGTTTCTGGTCACAATATGTGGTTTTTTGGTCATAGTATGTGGGTTTCTATGTAGAGGCATCAAACCATGCTCTATCCCTGGGATACAAATTCCCTTTTACCTTGAGAAAGTGGTCTTGATGTTTATCACCAAGATTTCCTTCTACAAGAAACATGTGTTGATTAGTAATTAAAATACCATAGAAAGATTCAAAGGTGTAATCCTTACCATCTTCCTTGCGTGCTTTCTAGTTGGTGTGGAAATTTGAAACAAACATGTCGAATGGTGTTCTCAAATTCATCAGGACCAACTCAATGATTTGTTCATTATTCTTCGGATAATTCTTTCCACATTTTCCCAATTTCAATTGTAGTTCTTTAACACGTGCCAAATAGTCATCCACTATGTCAAAAGGATGAGGATCGAAATATATCAACTCTTTCTCCAACTGCATGATATGTCTCTCATCGGTTTGGTTGAGCAACAACTTCAACTTCTTCTAGAATTGATGAGGGAAGTGGATTCCACTGGAGTGAAATCAAATCTCCCGTGAGATATAGGTTGTGATGACCCCTACAACCTCATCCTTGTTTCCATCAATAATCAACTTTTCTTGGTTTTCTGTTGGATCTAAAATCAAAACCTTCATATACTACCACAATACTTTACTCTTCAACAATGTTTCCATATCTGGTGCCCATACTGCATAATTTGATCCATTCAGAAAAACAAGATCAATCTTCGAAGCCATCTTCAATATCTAGACATAATTCTAGTTTCGAAGGTTCCAATCAGCAAATGACATCCCATAGTCAATCACACAACAGATCTAACTCAACAAGGTTTGTGGGTAATAGGTCGAGGTTTTACACCATTGGCTCTGATACGATGTTGGGAAAGGGTGGAACATGTAACGAAATAGACATAATTTTGTAGATAATTGAAGAAGGAATATTTTTTTTTGAAGAGGAAGGTGGTGTCTAAAGACACAATTAAAACACTTAAGAAGAGTGCATTGTGATCAGAACATCACAATGCATATTGCACACCTTGATCCACATTATCTATGTGCTTCATTTCTTGATCTCCATGATGATAATGATCCAATGGGTATGTTATTTATAACCTCAATATCTAACCATATTCCATACAATATGGAAGATCGTGTCTAGATGTAACTATCGGTTGTTAGAGTTGACTCCACCAAATCCACGTTGTCGATTTGGATCGACAAGGATGCTCAACCGGACTGGATATCCATGCCACTCATGGTTGATTGTTGGGTTGGTCAATCTAGTCCTCAACTAAATTCAACAGTTGGTCGATTGTCCAACTGACAGGCATGTCAACTACTCGACCGACCAATGTAGAGTTATGGTTGATCACCCGATCGACTATATCCATATGTTGGTCAATCACCTGACTGTCTATATCTAGATGTTGGTCGACCGATTGACTGATTGAATCTAGGATAAGTGTGATGAACCATCAATGCTTGATGTTCCAACTCCTTATGTCCTCTTCCAGAAGGAATATTTCTCTCGGTACTTGATAAGGGAGAAACAACAACGTCCTTACTATAGATGTATACTCAAAATTGGGAAAAAACACTAGTTCTAGAACATATTTGTAAATGAAATAACACCCTCTTTTTTAATAATCCTAAATGCACATTTAAGCACTTGTAAAAGGAATCTTGTTTGAATCTTTGATCAAATATATTTTCTCATCAAACTTAATTTGTTATGCACAATACCGCCATGGAATTTATTGGTGATTTGTAGAATTATAAATGGGAACTTTAGGATGAAGGCCAAGTAGATTCAAAATTAAACATCAAGGAATGTATTATATATTCATAAAGACAATTAACATCCACAAATGTCTACATTATTGAGGTCTTTTCTTATCTTATAATTGTGTTCATGTTTATCTAGTCCTTTTGAGCATCCAAACATACATTTAAGAATGTCCAGATTAGTGTTTATATTTGGATGCTAGTTTTGAACATTGGTGTGTTATGTCAAGTACCTTTTGAGTTTGGATGTTTTATACATACTTGTACATGACTCTTGTAACTATACATTTTTTCTACATGGAATGGCATATTAACATATTTTTATCTCCTACATAGATTATGCTAGGAGTGCATGAAAATGACATAGAACAAGAAAGACACTAATTGTTTATTCTCTCTCCATTATGTTTATAAAATATTATATTTCATTATGTTTGTGAATAGTGATCATGATATACAACCCGTGGGATCTTTGTTACCAAATTGAGTAGATTTTGGAAGTAGTTTCATTTTATAGCCATCGATAGACCACCTTTAGCAACATGCATTCCCTCCCTATTACACTTTCCTTTGTTTCTCATAAATCGTAGTGCCTCTGCTATTTCATAACTCAGTTCAATTCCATTGTAGTTGTTCTCACTATGCATATCATAGATCACAATAGAACCTCTTGTTGCTAGAATATGTGATTGGGACTTTGTACCTGCATATTTTTTAGCATAAGGAAGATCCTAGCATTTGTGATTGGGACTTTGTACTTGCATATTTTTTAGCATAAGGAAGATCCTCTACATTTTCCTGAAGGGTGAAAAAGAAGCCTCGCTTGGGTTTCCAATTGTGAGAAAACAATCTAGATCCCTAAAAGTTAAGGTAATCATCTTTTGGGTTTCTGTTAAGAACCAAACAGAAATATAGCATAGAAAAACCTCAGGAAGAGTACTCAACGCCTTGAAAAAGAGATAATCTCAGATAATAAGCCTCTTTGAGGGGGCAACCTCCTTTTACCCCACTTAAATGTTCAAGTCCAAGATGATTCAAAATGAAAATGTCTCCTTGGTAT
>JZKD02S1647048.1:275679-291694 GCA_000966675.3 Picea glauca | reverse complement strand
ATTGATTTTCTCTTTTCTTTCACTGAAAACCTTAGGCTACTTTGTAGAGACCAGCTATTGTATAGTCTTAAGAAAACAAGAGAGCATCCAGAGATCTTATTATGAATTTCTTCATTCATCGGATGCCTATTAAGCAGTAATTCGGTGTAGTAATAACAAAATAAACCAACACACATGAGTAAGACACATGAACACAAGGATTTTAAGGTGGAAACCCAAATCGAGAGAAAACTGTTGATGTCGTTGTCTCTGTCTTCAATAATTATTATTAAGAAAACATTTTACAACAATGTACTAGTGCAGACTCATACTAGTACGCAGGCTTCTACCTGCAGAAGGCTGCAACCTTCTCTCGTTTACCAGCCTTTCCTGGAAGGGAGCTTCAACCTCCTGAAGATAGCACCAGTTTCTACCGGTAGGATGCTTCTACTGAAGGCTTTAACCCTCAAACTCACTGCTGACCGCGTTTCATCTATTTTCACACTGGATCAGGCAGTTTCAACCCTAGATTCACATGTGTTCTATGCACTGGCCATCATCTTCTTTTAGAAGAGACAGTTCTGGCATCTTATTAATAATTGTATCCCGAGATAACATCCATATAGAATTTTCTAGTGGCTATGACAACAACTGCAATTATCTCTAAAGGAAACACAGATCTATTGACTGCAAGATAGCTGCAAAAGCCTCTAAAACATACATTAAACAAGACAATAAACCTGGAGACGATGCCTCCGCTCTCTTAGTTTCTCAACCCACTACAGAGAACTCTCTGTCAATGTAGATCTGCCACCCAACTGCCACAATGAGGTTCCTCCCTCCTCAAACCTTCCCGGCATCCTACACAAAATGATTGCAGCAACCTGTAGATATCTCTTCTGTCAGGAACTGGCCTCCACGTCCTGCAAAAGGACCCCTGCCACCAATCAAAATCCTTACCACTCTACTTTTCCTACCGATGCATGCTCAGAAAATGGGAATTTATCCCTTCTTAAGACCATTGGTCAAAAACATTCACCACTCCCACGATCCCTATTGCTCTGGGTCCATATTTATTGCTCTGGGGAAATCGGGTCCCACATAAAAATTTGAATTAAACCTACGCGCGCCTTTTGGGTTTTCGACATTCTTGGTGTTCATTGTTCTTTTCTCTTACAAATATCAATTTCCGATTTGCTCCTTTCCCAAGCTTTAGCCCCTTCCGGCTACACAATGGTCCATGTGACCTGTTATCACGTGACCACCATCATACACTCCTCCATCGGGGTTTCAAGCATTAAAAACCCAATGCATTCTTTGTGTGCTAGCCCTCCTGGCTAGGCCCTGGCCAATGTGACCACACTCCGTGACCACTACCTTACCCCGTTGGGGCTACGGGGTTTGTGATGCCTCAATGCATACACCCGCGAGATTCCCGATCGTCAAAATCCCGACGCTCCGTTACGCTACCAACTGTTCTCCACTACACCATTCTCCTCCTTCTCTGTTGTGCTGACAGTTGTTCCCCACTGATCGGGGTTTCACTGATCGTCATTTCACAATTCACAAATCCCTTGTCACCAAGATCTTCGATTTCTCGATGAACAAAGTGCTGACGGTGCCCGATCCTTTGCCACGCGTCTTTCCAGATGGATGACTCTGATCTTTCTGGGGTTTCAAGACCTGCAAGTCCCGATGCCTGGTGTCTTGGATCTCTGATACGGACGATCGCGTGACACGTGTCCTTCTTTAGACGGACGGCTCAGATTAACTCTTGGTATTTCTGATGTCAAGTGACTTTGTCATTTCAAAGTCTCGATCCCCGATACTTTGCTGACGTCACACATGGTTTGACACTTGTTAAATACTTTCACGTGTCACTCTGATTCATGACTTACATGTGCCTGAAGTGTTGAATCTGCCTGACACCTGTCATTACCTGGTTGTGCCACGTGTCCCTAGCTGACGTGGTCTGTTGTCGTGAGTTGGATCGACGATCTAGATCACAAGTTGATCTGACGGTTCAGGTTTAGTCGGGATTTCTTTCATCACGATTTCGGGGTTTCTGTTGTAATTGTTCACGGGACTCGTGAAACTCTGATTCGCGATTCTCCGATGAAGCCTCCTGTCGAGCTTCTCCCGGTGGCGCCCGATCGCTGCCACGCGTCCTCTCCAATTGCACGGTCCCGATTATGTCGGGATTTCGAGACTTTCAATGTCCCGGTTCTCACAACCTTGAGAACTTCGATCTCCCGATGGCTTATCTCCCTCACAGCTTTACCCTCTTCAGCGATCATACGCGCCCATCGAAAACTCAACCATACACTGATTTTCTTACATGAAAACTCTTGTTCTTCCTTTGTCTCATCCTTTGCCATCAATGACAATATTTCCAACATGTTTCCCTTAGTGGTTGTTGTCGTCAATGATTACATTCTAGGAATGATGCTATGAGTCTTGTTATGGTTTGAAAGATTGTCTATGGAATGAAGCATGCAAGTGAACTCAGAAGCACTCTGTGTATGAATATATTGGATTGGTGTCTACACATATCTTATTGATTTAGTGCTTAGTTGAGGAGATTGGTGTCTCCAGTAGGTTGGTGCCTACATCTTATTGAGTTGGTGCTCAGTTGAGGAGATTGGTGTCTCTAGTAGGTTGGTGCCTACATATTGCTGAGTTGGGGCCCATTTAAGGATATTAGTGTCTCCTATAGGTTGGTTTCTACAATATTTGTAACAGTAGGTTGGTGCCTATAGAAATTTATAAAGATACGTTTATGGTTTTATTTCGATTGGGTTTTCCATGTTAAACTTTATGCATTATGATTATGTGATTATTGTTTCTTGGCTAATGAATGATTGACGAATGGTTAAACAAAGTAAAAATTATTTCATATTGATTCACCCGAACCCCTATCAGTATAAGCATTAGTTCAACACATGCAAACCAAGTTGTAGTAGAGGAACCTCCACATCATACAATCCCTATGGGCCTCCCTAGTAGAGTAACCCATATTATCCTTTCCCTATTTCCCCACCACCTAATGCCATGCCACCACTAGCACAACAATAGGTTGGTGTTAACTTTATCCAACATTCTTCGGTCCAACGGGTTGTTGTTAAATTTTTCCAACATTCTTCGGTCCAATGGATTGGTGTTAACTTTTTCCAACATTCGTCAATCCAGGAAGTTCAAGAACTTGAACAACTGAACATGGTTAACCCTACAACCTAGCAGAACAATTCCAAGAAGAAGGGAAAAAAACAAACCCAACCAGGGAATCTATTCTTACCACATCTAACACCACCCAATTACCAGTAAATACCCCTTTGATGATATTGTGTCCTAGTGGTGACCCTACCCCACGAGTACCAAGAGCACCTTTGTTGAATGTATAGGGAAATGGAGATGATTGTTCCATCTTTTTATCAATGATATCCTAGATATGTCCATACTCAACTACTCTATCGCTTGAAAACATTTTTTGCAAGTTATATGCTTGGGAAAGCAGAGATTACAACATGAGGAAGTGAGTTGCAAAGATTGTGACGACACACCTCTTGGATTTCTTCCTCAAATATATTTTTCCCCTCATATCAACCTACTATTGGATCATCATATGAGTCTAGTAGTACATGACATCCCCCCTCCCCCAATGGTTGGGGGGAACAATCCAGTATATCTCAAGAACCACATGACACCTCTAGGTATCTAGGTTTCCCCGCATATCCATGAACCCTCTTGCAATAGTCATAATTGAAATGGAGAATCATTTATGTCCTATAATCAATATGGGAACCCACCACAAGGTAACCCATACTACCCATTCTCTAGTCCTATGCAAGCTAGCACCATGCCATTATAGGCTCAACAACATGTTGGCGTTAACTATGTGCAGCCTTCATCAACGCGACAGGTTCAAGCATTTGAATAGTTGAACATGGTTAATATTACTACCCAACAAAATAATGCCAAGAAGAAGTTACATATACGACTTTACACCATGAATACAAGTATAACTTCGTAGGCCATCCTTATCTTTATGTATACATCTCTAACACATAATGATTAATGAACAATAAATGAAAGGACTCTATCCTTTATTTATATAAGAGGTAATACAATATTTAGTATTAAGACTTGGATTTTATTTCAAGTTTGAAAGGGATGAGTAAAATCATGGTTTAAGTATAATATTTGAGTGCAACCAATGTCTAGTATTTCAAGTATTTAGATTGAAATTTTCTTCTTAATCCCATAAATTTATAGGTAGTTATAAATTTGTTACATCTACATGTCATTTTAAATTTACATTGTCTTAACAGTCGATATACTTATTTTTCTTAATTTACTAAAAGGTACATATGGATGGAAATGCATATGGCTTTGGGATATGAAATTGTATCTAGTGAAGGGAATTTTTGTCATTGGCATTGTTAGGGGTTGAAAATATTCTACATTTTCTAAAATCCATCATGAAATTATGGATGATGGAGTCATTGGATATCCTTTTGAGTTTTTTGGTAGTAAATGTCACCCGTTAAATCCAAAGCAAGATAAGAAATGGAAAGAGGAAACAATGACTATAGTCATCAAGAGGAAACTAGACAAATTGGAAATTGAAACTTTTGGATCAAGTGTAGTGAAAAAATATCCAAATGTTGGAAATATTGGAGAGCATGTGGAGGAACCTATGCATAAACAACCAAGATTTGAAAGTGTTTCCCAGTCTGTAGGACAATCCATATCTATTTATCATGTTATCGCACAATCTATACTTGCCCAAAGCCTAACGACAAGTAGGCCTAGATTGACGTAACACAAAGGTAGTCCTATCATTGTCACTCCAATATGATACCTATTTCTATTTAGGAGGAGAAGAAAATCACTCCAAGGGAGATGTCCCCAGACCTAGTTGGTTGATGAAGAGTAAAAAGACCAGGTAAAACCCACCCCTCTCTCTAGGTCACTTGAGGAAACAAATCACTTGGTAAAGTTTAAGGGGGGAAAAGGAAAAGTGAATGAATGGTACCTTCCATTTACCAATAAAAAAAAAAACGTTAGCAACAAGCAATGATATTAATGTTTGAAATCAATAACTTCAAGATATAAATATGCTACTGAAACACTAAAAGATGAAATGTATAGGAGCAACAAATATGTCTAGAAATTGCAAGGTATGATGGCAACAAATGATATAAAGACTTTGCAATTTGATAATACTTTGTCACTCACAATTTCAAGATTTAAAACAAGTCAATAAATGACTTCAATAGGCTATCAAAACACTTGTAACAACAGTAAAATGATAATTATGGCAGAAACAAAACCACTTCAGAAAGTACTTAAATTAGGAAATTTAAACAAACACTTTAGCATATAATGATAGTAGTTTTCCTAGTACAAGTGTTGGGTGGTGTTATAAATAGTTTGAGGGTTGTTAAGGGGCTGAAATGATGGCTGCAACAGTAGTTACAGCAACAACAACAATTTCCTACACCTTAAAAAGTCTATTTTTGGGATAGATGAAGGAAAGTTATTTTGGCACATAATATCAGAAGGGGGGATTTTTGTTGATCCAGAAATAATCCAATATATAAAGAATGTACACCCCCTACTAACAAAAAAAGCCTTCAATCATTCTTTGGAAAAATAAACTTTATTTGAATATTTGTTCCAATTTTTGTTGAGAGAGTAAAACCCATGAGTGCCTTTCTTAAGAAATATGTGGCATTCAGATGGGATGACAAGAGTCTACGATTCTCTGAAGACATAAAGAATGTCATTTCCCAAGCCTCGGTTTTGGTTAGCCATGATTATTCACATGATTTCATGATATTCTCATTTGCTTCTCAAGATACCGTTTCAGGTGTCTTGTTGCAAAAAGATGTTGATGATCATGAGCACCCTATTGCGTTCATGAGAAAATTCCTTAGGGATTCAGAATTGAATTATTCAATTACTGAAAAATAGGCTTACACCCTAGTTAAATCCATCAAGCACTTTAGAGTTTACGTTGTCTATAACAAGATTAATGATTATTTCCCATACCCGATGGTAAAACATGTTTTGTCACAACAAGATTTCATGGGTACTAGGGGTAAGTGGGTTTCCAAAATCCAAGAATATGACTTAGAGATAAAACCCACAAAGATCATAAAGGAACAAGGGCTAGCTCAGATGTTGACTGAAATCAATGAATAATCCATACAAATGGGAGAAACCGAGCAAGTGAATATGGTGGTAAGTGAACTAGAAAATGATGAATGGTATTCCAACATAATATACTACCTTAAAAACTTGTCTTGCCTAGACCACCTAATAGAATATAAAAGAAGGGTTCTAAGACTCAAAGCTATGAATTACTGTTTAGCTGAAGATGGTCTAGGTTGGAAAAAACTAGATGGATCTCTCCTTATATGTGTGAACACAGACGAGGCTAACAATTTTTTGAAGGAGCTACACTTGGGGTATTGTGAGGGGCTTTGCTTCCCATACTACTGCTCACAAGATTTTGAGAGCTGGATATTACTGGCCAACATTGTTTACTGATACTCACCGATATGTCCGCTCATGCTAACCCTGTCAATACTTTGCAGGAAAACAGAAAATCCCTGCACAACCTCTAAGGCCTGTGATTGTAGAAACCTCTTTTCAACAGTGGGGTTTGGATTTTATTGGTGAATTTAAGGATAATTCAAGTAATGGTTACCAATGGATTTTGACCACCACAGATTATTTCACTAGATGGGTATAAGTTGTTCCAACAAAGAAGGATACTAAAGATGTGGTCATGAACTTCTTGGAAGAAAGAATCATAACAAGATTTGGAGCATCCACCAAAATCACCACTCACAATGCCAAAGCCTTTAGCTCCCTTGATTTAGCATAATTGTGTTTCAAATATGGTATCATTCTATCCCACTCATCAAAATACTATCGCCAAGGGAATGGTTTGACAGAGTTAAGTAACAAGAATCCCATGATTATAATCAAGAAGGTTGTGGGAGAGAATAAGAAGGACTCAGATAGCAAGATCAAGTATGCCATGTGGGAAGATCATATAACAACAAAGACTTCAATAGGAAAAAACTAGTTTGAACTAGTATATGGGTTGGAGGCTAAACTACCTGTGAATCTAGAAATTCCCATCCTCCACTTCACCCAACAATGCACCACATAAGAATAAGCACTCTAAGGATGAATTGAGTAGTTGGTGGAATTATATAAGTCTAGGAGGATTGCTTTGAACCAAATGGCAAGAAGTCAAGAGAAGGTTAAGAAAAAATTTGATCACAAATCAAAGGATAGGATTTCAAAGAATGGGATCTAGTGTTATTATGGGGCAAAAGAAGATAAAAACCTAGTATGCATAAGAAGTCAGATAGATTATGGACAGGTCCTTAGAATATTGTGATTCAATTAGGAACAAACTATTTTAATTTAACAACTCTTGAGGGAAAGGCTTTGAAGCTACATGTGAATGATATCCACATCAAGCATTACTTCCCACCGAAAACATGACAGGTAATTACAGGTAAGTTAGAATACGTAGGCATTTTGCATCCATTGTACATACCATTGCATATCATGTTAGCATAGTTGTAGTTGCAATTTTCATATTGTCTTGTTTCATAATGTATATATGTATTCTCATAATCATATGTTAGACTAGAGATGATTTTATTTGTTTATTTTATCATATATGGACAAGGGGTGATATCACCACCCTAGGGATTACTAATATCTTTTATTGAAATTTAGCAGGCACATGTCATACTAGAGATGTTGAGGTTCTCATGCGCTCGATGGTGAGCACATGTCCCCGAGTTGGAGCTAGATGTTATCCCCTAGCCTAGGGATAACTAAGGAGATCATGTATTAAGGCCCACGGGTCCTAGACATGGATTACTGAGAGCTAACTGACTTGAGCATGGCCCCGGAGGGCCCCTATTTTCTTCAATGCAGTCCACATATTACTAGTAGCAGTATCCATCACACCAACCTAGTCTTGAAGTAGCAATGTGTCTTGCTCCATGAGGTAATGATTCTGGGTATCATGGTATGTATCACTCTGATTTTTGAAGCACTTGAACATGTTGTATCGTATCATTATCCATTTCATGACGTTTTGTTGCAAATTATTCTCTTTGCCTCGTTCAAACCTAGAAGGATGACACGGTGCCTTAGTAAGTTGATTTCCCTTTAGGATGGGTTACTACTGGGTGGATCTGTGAAAATTCATCGTCCTTTCCTTCCATATTTATCACTTTCTATTTTCATTCCTTCCATTTCCCCTATCCTTTCTTGGGCATTGGGATTGGCTACACTAGGAAGGGTTATACCTTATCTCATGGGAAGAAGGGGCTAAAGGCCCAGAGGGTAAAAGTAGCTGGCAAGAGTTAAAATCCAATTTGGAAACCTTCAAGATTCTTCACCCAGGGATCCACAACCATGTTCGACAACACAAGTATTCCAAAAGAGGATGAAGACCTTCAATAACCACTCACATAACCATATCAAAGATCAACTCACCAATGTTTTCACCTGGTAAAACCCCTACAGGGAAACATCCACGACCCCAACCAACGCGGCCACTTGGAGCAGTTTATTAATGCAAAGAAAAAGATTACAGAGAGATTTTACAAGAGAGTTTCTCACAATCGATCATCAGCAAATGACCCTCCATGCTCTTTAAATAGAGATCATGAACCAATCGGGTGTTAAGCCACGGATCAATGGTCGTTAAGATCGAGGAGAGTATAAACCGTCAGATCACTCTATGTTGGGAACATATCATGATCGTCGGATTTCCTAACTACAAATGCATACTAATGCATACTAAAGAAACACACTTTTACCTAACGATACATTAGACCAAGTAGATCTTAACTAACTCCTAAGTGTCTAAATAACCTAACATCCCCCCTTAAGGACAACTTGGGATAGGATTGAAGGATTTACAATAATGACACAATAGGTGAAGGAAGGAGGCATTAGAGCCTATCCCCCCTTAGTGACAACTTCTTGAACTCCTAACATAGATCGAATTTTGGAGAAATTCACTTCTGTAAGAGACTTTGTGAAAATGTCTGCAACTTGATCTTCTGTAGGACAAAAGAGAACTTCAATAACTTGATCATGAATGAGCTTTCTGATGAAGTGCATGTGGAGCTTGATGTGTTTGCTATGTTGATGTTGAACTGGGTCTTTGGCGATATTGATGGCACTTTGATTGTTGCACCAAAGGTTGGTCAGATGCTACTACTGGAATCCAAACTCTAAAAGGATCTATCGAAACCACAAGGCTTCCTGACTTGCATTTACCACTGCTCGGTACTATGATTTTGTTGAAGAAAGTGAAATATCTTGTTGATTATTACAGGCCCAAGTGACAGGTCCTAAACCAAGGATGAAAACATAACCTACAGTAGACTTCCAATCATCAAGGTCACCGGCTGAATCTGAATCAGTGAAACCAACCAGTAAAGGAGTCCCCCCTGAACTATAGTGTATCCCGAACTAAACTGTACCATGAACATAGAAAAGTATCCTTTTAGATGCTTTCCAATGGCTTTCATGGGATGTTTTCATATACCGGGCAACAAGACCAACATCAAAGGAAAGATCAGAATGCGTATGAGTCAAGTATAAGAGTGATCCGGATTATTTTCGGCACGAAATGAGAGCGGAGATATAATAAAGAAATGCACAGAGATATTGTATATATTCAATAATATAATAGAAATGTATCAGAGATGTGACCATAAACATAGATATACAGTAATACACGATTTCTATTAATCAAATAAATGTACAAAGACTATAAAAATACAGAGTGAAAGACTCGCTAGAATGGTGGCAGCTTATCTCTGAGAAGAGATGTGACGGCTACTCGCATTCGTAAGAAGATGATTACAATGAGGCTCTGAAGGAATTTTTACAATAAATGGGAATGCCAAAAGTTCTAGACATCCAAAACCCTAACCCTAGGAGATGAAGCACCAAAAGTCATGTGGGCCCCGTTTGGGTAAGTTAGTACATCAACTTCCCGGGGTCGTAACTTTTGCATACGATCTCTATTTTAGGCGTATGATAGCTCATTGGAAAGGTATCATCGAGGATATTCATTTTGGGGGATAAATATGACTTTGAATATCATTGAGAACCTCAATCTCAAAAATACCTTCGTTTAGGCCCTCAAAATGGCCCCAGAAGTTAAAACCTGCTAAAAATAGTAAATTGCCAAAATTGTTAGAAAGTTGTTTTGAGCAAGTTGGAAAAGGTGGGTGGACACTGATATCCAGTTGGATCAAAGAGGCTACCAACTAACTGACGGTACAGGGTGGCATCAACTTTGGGAGAAGTACAAGTGGTAGTAAGCTTGACTCCAGACTGGAAGGGAGAAGCGGTTGGTTTACAATCGTCCATGTGAAAGCGACGAAGAAGGTCACAAGAATACTTAGACTGGGAAATAAAAATTCCTTCATTGGTTTGTGTTAGGACCATACAATGTACCTTCTTGCTCACACTTTTTTCTACCTTTACACCCTTGTTTCACTCACATTTAAACTCACATTATCACCTTACCCTATCTTTCCAAAGGTATACAACGTCTCTTCTCTTTACTATATGTTTAATCTGTTTTGCATATAATTTTACATTATTCTCGTACTTAACCATTGATTAGAAATATATAAGTGCTAAAACAGTTCGAACTGCAGATTAGCATTATTGTTTGAAGGCCGTTGCTGAAACAATTAAAAGCATGCAAACCCTGTGGCTGAAACAGTCTGTGGTCTACAATGTTGAAAAAACAACTCACACAAGAAGAAATTGTTACACTCTGTGGTCTACGATGCCGAAACAGCAACTTACACTCTCTGTGGTCTACGATGTTGAAACAACAACTCACACAGAAGCTATTAGACCCTCCATGGTCTATAATGCTAAAACACACGCACAAGAAGAATTTGTTACACTCTCCGTGGTCTACGATGCTGAAACAACAATGAAGTTGTTACACTAACCACAACAGCTGCACCTTGAGCCAAAATTAACCATCGCTGCTGCGTGAAACCACGTTGTTGAAACAGTCAGAACGCAAATCCCATTGTTGAAACAACCTGCGATTTGCGATGTTGAAACAACATACAACAGTAGTAAAGAGGATAAATAAAGAATTTGTTACTCCAGCTGCAACAACAACACCTCACTCAACACCTTTTCAAATATTGTAATAGCATTCTGTTACGGGAGACTAGGATGTCCTATCCTAGTATAGAGATTTGATCTGACTAAGAATAGGACTCAGATGTACACATGTAATTTGATGATCAAATTGTATCGAGGGGATTCTCCTCTTTAAATAAGAGGAAATCATAATTAGAGAGGATCTTCTTTTTTGGCTAAGAAAGGATTTACAGAGAAGGACGTGTTTTATTTCATACATTGTAATATGATACAGTTGACAGATGAATAAAAGATTGTTCTGAGCATTTTTTTCTAGTTCCTCTCGTTTCAGGGGAATCTTGTGAGAAGGGAGGGCCCACCTTCTTCACAATATTCACCCATTAGATTTGTAGTGTGTTAGTATTATTTTTGTTCATGCCTTGATTAAATTCTGTTTTGCTGAAATACTACTTTACTGAACCCTGTTTTGCTGAAACACTACTTTACTGAACTCTGTCTTGCTGAAACTCTGCTTTACTGATTATTACATTGTTTTCATATGATTCATGCTTGGTTAATTGTTAATCATTCTGTTTGGTGAATTTATGAAGGAGTGATAATCAGGGACAGGTGCTGAAGATTCCTTCTTGGGGAATAGGGTCATGTTCCCTGTTAAGAGATATTTAGCCTTCAGTGTGTGTCAATTATTTCAATTAGCAATGAGTTCATGAAAGTGTGCTAATCAGAAACAGGTGTTGAAGATTCCTGCCTAGGGAATAGGGTCATGTTCTCTGTTAAGAGATAGTTATCCTTCAGTGTGTGTCAATCATTTCAATTAGCAATGAGTTCATGAAAGTGTGATGTTCAGAAACAGGTGCTGAAGATTCCTGCTTTGGGAATAGGGTCATGTTCTCTGTTATAGCCTAGTTGGTCTTTCCTTTTGCAGTATCATGAAAAGATTTATTTCTCAAATTTTTATTTTCTTAATGTAATCTAGGATTCTTTGGACAATTATTTCTTTAAACATTGAACTCTGCAATAGGTAGATTACTTTCCTGTAATTCAAGTTAGAACTTCAGTTTGTTCAAGGCAAGGTGTGATTAATATGTTTTTACTACAACTCTAGGTTGCTTTTGAGATTGAGCATATATAGTGTGTGATTACCTTTGAAATAAATAGACTTCCCTGGGTTGACAATTTATGTAGCACTTGATTGTTTAGTTAAATAAGCAGTTACAGTGACCAACATTTTGGCATCATTGTCGGGGAAGGTAATTATAGATTTCAAAAGCACTTATGATTTTTCATATACAAAGATTGCATGAGAGGATGCGAAGACCCCAAAGACACTGACCCTATAGGTGGCAAGGGCAGAGGAAGAGGAGGAAGAAAGACTTATATTGACGAGATTATATCAAAGTCTGAATTTGTTGCTCAACGACCAAACTCTCGGAAATGAAAGTCTCAACCTTCGTTTCAAGCAAACTTTGAAATAGGGAAAGAGGTTTGGAGTCCTGAGACAGTCGAGAAACCAGTAAGAAACATTGAGGACAGAGCAAGCACAGCAGGGGAGAAAACAGAAGAAAACATGGATGAGTGTAATGAAGAATTGCATCATGAAGAATAGGAAGGTCCTGAAAGAGAGGTAAATGATGAAAACTCTTTTTCCACATTAGGATTCCCTATTGGTGATATTACTAGAGCGGTATCTCCCATGAAGAACATTCCACTCTCAGCACTACCTAACTTTCATGGTTTGTCTTCAGAGGATCCTGATGAATTCCTTTTTGATTTTGATATATTATGCAGAAGTTATGATTACATTTCCAATGCTCACAAATTAAAGCTATTTCCAGCAACATTGAAAGGAAATGCACTAAGATGGTTCATGAGTCTTGGAGGCCATGTAATCACAACATAAGAACAGATGAAACAGAAATTCCTGAATAAATACCAGGACTATTGTCGAACAAGGGAAAAAAGGGAAGAACTATTTAAGATGATACAGAAAGAGGATGAAAATCTGGAAGACTTTGTAGAAAGACTACAGTATAATCTACAAAGATCCAGTCACCCCAATGTAAGTAAAGATATTCTTAAAACTATATTATTAAAAGGAGTAAGGGATGACTATCTAGATATGTTGAATATGCTTGGAAAATGGGACATATCTAAGGAATCATATGATGAAATTGTTAACCTATGTAAAAGATGTTCAAGAGGAGATTCAAAAAATAGATCAAATAGCAGGGACACCACATTTTCAAGAGTCCAAAAATCAGCCAGTGGGGGAGAAACAAGAGCCGAAATAGGTAATTTACTTGAAGGTTTTAAAACTAAAATGTTAAGCTCTTTTGCCTCACAAATTGACACCCTGCAGATTCAAAAGAAACAAGCAGAAGTAGAAGAAGCTCTATCCATCTTTTGTTCTAAATGCAGAGACAAGCACCCACGAAGGGAATGTCCATTGGAAAAAAAACCAATCTGCACCATCTGTGATAAAGATCATGAAACTCAACAATGTCCTTCTTTACCAGGGATCAATGCAGCATTACAACCAACTGATGAAGAAGCTGAAACTGTCTATCTGCTGACACAGAGAAGGAAATGGCAACTGCGGGGATAAGGTATGAATCCTAATATGCCATTTACATCTTCTAATAGTTGCAATAACTATCATTCTTTTAATCAAATGAATTACCCTCCCTATAATCAAATGCAATACCTAAATCAAATGAATTACCCACCCATGCAACAAACTAACCCACCCTTTGTTGATCCATAGATGTGGACTCCTTGGCCTCCACAACAACAACAACCGTATCTAAACCAATGGAATCCAAATTGGAGAGGACAACAACCCCCATTCCCAAACCAATTACCTCAATCACAATTTCAACAACCACTCTCCTTACCATCAGGTACCCCACCAAACAATCAAATAATGAGGCCCCAACTACATGTACAACCTAACCCTAACCCCAATAATAAAGTTGTGCAGTGCACTGATATTCATCACCATCCTACATTTTCTCTTCTCCCTGCGCAATGTAATGATATTCATTTACGATCTAGGAGAATAGTAGAACCTATCATAGCTGATGTTACCTCTTCTGATAAAGAGGAAACAAAAGAGTGATGTACCTGAAGAGGTACAATCATCCTCTAACATTGCTGCTGAAACAACAAAACCACCATTTCCTGAGTGTTTAGCTTTGACTAAAACGCCTAAGCCACCGGCTTTCAATCTTCTAGGGGAATTACAAAATCTTTATGTCAAAATTCCTCTACTACAAGCACTCCGAGATGTACCAATTTATGCCAGGACTATGCGAGACATTTGTGTTAAGAAACCTGGTAGGAAAATTAAGGATCCCCTCACAGTCCATGTCATGGGTGACTTGTCTGCACTAATGTCAGGTAAAGTTCCCCCAGTTAAATATTGTGATCCTGGACACCCTACCGTCTCAGTACAAATTGGAAAAACGATAATCCTTCGAGTCCTGGTAGACTTAGGTGCCACTATCAATATTATGACTCTGGAAACCTCACAACTGTTACAACTGCAGAATGAAATCAGAGACACCCCAACTATCCTAGAATTAGCTGACCGTTCCACAATCAAATTGGATGGAGTCATTGAAGACCTAATTATCTCAGTGGAATCTTGGAATTATCCAGCTGACTTTGTGGTACTACAACCTAAAACAAAGTTGGGGGGACACCCTTTAATTTTGGGCAGGCCTTGTCTAGCCACAACAGATGCTTTTATAAGTTGTAGATCAGGTTCAATGACAATTTCCAATGGTTATGAGACTAAACATCTTACCCACTACCCTCACGCTACACCCTTGATTAATAATGATAATTCTGTATGGGTAGACTTTGATGATCAACTTACTCAACCCATATTGACTATCGGACAAACCTTAAGCCTTAAAGATGCCACTGAGGATGAAGTTATTAATAATTTTATCTGTGAACCCTCCTCCGTGACTCCAGAAACTCATAACCAACTAGCTGCACTTTTGGAGTCAGATAATCAGGAAAATCTTGACTCTGAAAACCCATCTCAAACCTCTTCCACCATCTCTTCTAAAAGCATACCAGTAGAAATTAAACTCAGCAAAACACTAAACATAAACCCCAACCTGACAGATGCTAAAACACAACAATTAATGAAGTTACTTCTTGAAAATAAAGAAGCAATCACATGGGACTATACAAATATGAAAGGAATCTCTCCCGAATTATGTACTCATCATATATATATCAAGGAAGATTGTCGACCAATTTGCCAATCTCAAAGATGAATGAACCCTAATTTAAGAGAAATCCTTAAAGAAGAACTTCAAAAATTTCTCAATGCAGGGTTTATATATCCTATATCGGACAGTGAATGGGTTTCCCCATTGGTAATAGTTCCTAAGAAAAATGGGAAATGGAGAGTATGTGTGGACTACAGAGCCTTAAATAAAGCTACTCAAAAAGATCACTTTCCATTACCATACATTGATCAGGTGTTAGACAATTTGTCAGGGAACAAATTTTTCTCCTTTTTAGATGGTTTCGGTGGGTATAACCAGATCAAAATTGCACCCCAAGATCAAGATAAAACCACTTTTACTATCCCTTGGGGAAATTTTTCTTATAGAGTTCTCCCATTTGGACTATGTAATGCACCAGCAACCTTTCAAAGAGCAGTTATAGGAATGTTCTCTGATATGCTTAATGACTCTATGGAAATTTTTATGGATGACTTTACCCCTTATGGTGTTTCTTTTTAGGAAGCACTACAAAACCTTGAGAAAGTACTTAAACGATGTATACAAGCCCACCTCTCCTTAAGTACAGAAAAATG
>JZKD02S1647048.1:244407-256631 GCA_000966675.3 Picea glauca | reverse complement strand
AAAGGAGGTTGCCCCCTCGAAGAGGCTTATTATCTGAAATTATCTCTTTTTCAAGGCGTTGAGTACTTTTTCTAAGGTTTTTCTATGCTATATTGATATTTGGTTCTTAACATTTATTGTCATATTGACGACACATATAGGCATATTCATCACCAGAGGGATTTTGAAATAGGAATGTCTTTCAATTCATTAAAATACAATTTGTGTAAGTTGATTCCTGAATGTAACGACTTTAGGATGTGATTATATCGTGAATCAAGGAGCAACATTAAAAGACATGGGAGAGATACAGGGAAATGGAGAAGACTAGACCATTTGACCGAAACTAAACTCAAAATTATTTCACGAGATGCAAATGCTAGCCATAGATTAACAATGTGAGATATTTAGTGGGAGGATGGAGGTTTTTACATTGTCTATTAGAATGAGTTCCTCAAAGGAAAAGTTGTTTGAATCTACAGAAAGGAAGGATGTCTTTATTCTTTGCAAGGATGTGTGTGCGGTTCATAAGCAAGGAAAATTACAAGGTAAAGATGTAGTATGGGAATTTTTCCAAGATATTTTTCACAACCTGATGCATCAAAAAGAAGGGAGAATGTATAGTACATCCACTAAATCCATATATGAGATGATTAAGTTGTGGGGAGGTCCTAGATTACATAGCTTTATTAATTTGAATCTGGATGGCCCTTCAATATCTACGACTTTAAGGAAAGCTAGAAAATCATTGGCATATATCATAGGGGAACACAATCACATTTTTGAGGCAGTTGGAAAATCTTATGCTTCTTATAAATCCAAGCATGCTATAAATGAATCATTTCATGTATTGCTTGTTGAAGATGAAATTGTCATGAAAAATGTGTTAGTTGGGTAGAAAAAAGTGATATAATGGTGGGATTTTGTGGCAAGAAAGAAGAACATAAGTTCCAATCACATTTTTTAGTGACAGTTGGTGAGGGCATTATAGGATAGAATATTATTACATAAACTTTTAATAATTGTGTGATTGTCCATTCTACATGTGTTATTATTGCAAACCTTTTACATGACAAGCTTCCTCATTTGGTTCTGGTTGTTCATCCAATGTGCAATAGGTTCAATTCAAATTTTGTTCATTAGTAATGGGAAAAAATAGAATAATTGTGGAAGAAACATGTTGAAATTTTTTTGGGACCTATTACTGGTCATTCCTCTGATGGAGATAGTAGAAGAAGGAAACTTATGTTGAAGAACTATTCTTCAACTACATGCATTAGATTTAAAATTCCTTCGGAAGGATGGAGGCTAACTAGATTGTATGATGGTTTCAAAGTAAAAGGACTTCATGACCCAGATTACATCCACAATGGAAAAAAGTTAGTGAATACTTTGTTTAGCGGTAGATGAGATTTGATTATTCGATAAGAGAAGGTTAGTTTTAACCTTGTCAAAATGGTTTATAACTTTTAAAGTGGATGATCACAAGCTTAAAATTGAATATATAGAGAGGATTGATCGAAAAAATTGGGGTCTAGCACAACACATTACTTCAAGGCATGTTTAGAGGTATTTGAAAGAGATGAGAAGTACATGTGGTTCAAAAGAGAGGACAATAGTTACATAAGCCTATCTAACAATTTTTGTTGACTATATTGATATTTTTTTGTCTTGTGGTTTGACTCTTTGTGAAACAATATGAAATGCTTAAAGAGTTCATCACTTTTTTATGTTATGGTTATGTTGGGTATGAAAAAAATATCATACTAATGCCGACATAAATTCAATTATCAAAGAGGCATATCAAGATGTGCAAATTTCTTACCACTTTGCAATTTTGTTAATGAGATTGTTTAGGGATCAATACTCTAACTTTCCATGTGGATTGCACCTACCTAGGTCAAATGTATGTGAGAATTTCTTTAGCAATGTTGGTGGGATGGTTGGATTAGAGAGGGCCTATGATTTCACTTACTTACTTCATGCCATTGGATCCATTAATAGAGTTGTTGAAGAAGAAAAGAATCCCAATGGATTCATTTTAATCAATCTCATGAGAAACAAATGCACATATGGAATACATTGCACCAACAAGTAAGTGAGGACATTGACATTTTGTCACAATATGATTCAATATATACAAATGAAAAAAATTTCAAAGCCCTCTAGGATTGGAGGATGCATGTGACATTTATAAAATCTTGGCATTCAACCAAAGAGAGACACATAATTTTCTTAGTGATTTAAACCATGGATAGAGGATCACAATTTTCCAACATTCCAAGTTGTGGATGAAGTAGTGGGTGATTCTCCACCAAGTCATTCCAACTCTATATTCCAATATTTTCCCTCAATGGTACTCAATGACAATGAATTGAAAACAATGGAAAGGGAGTGGAGGCATGGGTTGGGTGAAATCTTAGATTCCATTCATGAGAATGCAAACATCACAATCAAACCATTGGTGGATATTGATGGTAAGGGTATGTATAAATCTTGTTTGGTTAGTCAATTGAATGGAAATTTGAAATTATCCAAGGATAGGTTGACTAAAGTGAGAAATGGGGTCTACTTTAGGCGAGATGAGAGCACTCCAAAAAAGGGTGCTTCAATTGGTTTTGTATTTGGCTCAGATTGTGTAGTGTTGTTTGAGAGCAAGTCTATACGTGTTGTTGGATGTGCTACAAGAAAAGATGTTTCTCGAAGTACAAAACAAGGTGTTTCTTTTGGGATTTGGTACATTGGAAGAGTTCAAAGAATAAGAAAGAAGGATGGTAATAGGGTATTTGATTACCATAATGACATTGATGTTTTGGATAGGCCARAGGGAGTTGAGYTTCAACWTTGTTGGTAGAATCAAATAAAGGRKCAACACATGGACAAGTAWGATTTGATGGATCATAATTTCATAYAKMTTKAAGTTGTTATAGMAATGKCSAAGTTATCATAGAATARTARGAATGATACATACAAATTASAAKAAAGTGATTACAAATTTTTGAATATTTTGTCAAAAATCTAAATAGGGTAAAGTTTTCACATTGTTTTCAAAACATTCTACTTTATTTTTTCTTTTTTATTGCTATCTTATAGATTACTTATAAAATATTCTTGGTTGTATTCTTGTTGATTTGTTTGTAGTAGTTTGATACTCACTTATAATTTTTGGCCTCAGGTTCGATGAATGGGTCATATGGCCAATGGTTGGGATAACTCAACATGCAATTATTGGGCTTTAAATATTTCTTATTGATTTCTTGCAAAGTGCCTTTTGAGGGTTCTTGAAATTTCTTCAATGGCTTCAAAATGGGCACTTGTACCCTTGGAATATAAAACTATAAGGATTTTAATTTTTCTAGATATTATAGTCATGCTTGTGATGGAGTGGAAACAAGGCATCAAACTTGTTGAAACTTTTAAAAGGATGAAACAATTTTTCAGTGAGGTCAACCTCTTTACTGAAATCACTCAGAAACCTCCAAGTGGATGTTGTAACTCTTGTAGTTCATTATTTGTGATAAAATGAACTTTGTATTATGCATTTTTGTGCAACTTCATGATATTCAAGTTTTTTACTTTTTGAGTTCAACGACCCTCATTTTCATGTGCATGTTTATCATTTCAAAATACAATTGACATACATAGTAGGCCCCTCGTCCTGGTGTGTATGCCTATGGACATGTTTTGATTTACTGTAGGACAACAATATATACATAAGGAGACACAATTTATATCGATGGAAGAAATGAACATAAGGGATACCAACTTCATATTCTTGATCTTCTCCTATCATAAGGTTCCCTCAGCCTCACATCCTTATCATGATGCATTCTATGTTTATTGTTATGCTTTGAGCCTTTATCCTAATAACCTTATACTATCCCCATTCTACACTTGACCAACCAATATGAAAATAAATTTTGTATGGGCCTTTGTGGCTACATCAGAGAAAACTTCATTGATGCTTAAATTTATTCACCCTTGACGACTTATTCCAAACATCTTCAACCGATGACCATATTGTGCCTTGGAAATTGGTTCCATCTATAGACCACCTTCCATGTGTTTGTAGTAATGGGTCCTTCAATGTGTCACATGTAATGGCTCCTTCCATGTACTCAAACTATGACTTCTTCCAATTTTATTTTGATGATGGATTTTCCATAGTACTCATGATTGATTTTATATGTTGGATGGCCTTCCATAGACATAATGGTTACACTGAAATGTAATACTTCTTATGTTACTAGTCTCTATGTTCAAGTCCTTTTCATAACCATGCCCTTCCATCAAATTATCTCCATTAGGAATTGACTAAAATTTCACGTGCCTTACCTCCAAGGGATTTTTCCAATCCTATTACCAATGGTGGTCTCATAGATCTCTATACAAATGTGACCACTTTGAGTTAGATTAGCCTCGATGGGATTTAATCTATTTGTACACTTTGACAAAAAATATCAATTCAATCGTTATCCTCTTAAACACACTTAACCATTTACGTAGTTCATATCTCACTTTGGCATACAAAAGGCTTGTGTTTGATTTCACTTTCTTAGGATAAATCTTGTGATCCATTTTACGAATCAAGTTTTGGTGGGGAAGGAAAGTATGGAGTATAGGATATGGGATGTTTCAAGAGAGAGTGACTTATGCATCTCAATCAATTCTATCCATCGGCATGAGAATGCATGAGCTGATAATTTCCACCATCACGAACTCCCTCTAAAGTGTAGTAGATTCCACTTTTCTATCCCTTATTCACTCATCCCTTTCATATTTTAAAGGGTAGTGTTGGGGTATCATCCAAAGGTTCCAAATTTATCCATCCCCCCTTTTCAATTTGTCATAAACTAGAAAGTTATTTAATCTTTCCAAGGTCATTTCATGTTCTTTTGGGCTAAGGGTCCCATTCATTAGAGCCATTCTATAGCAAGAGAAATATTTTCACCCTTGTAAGTAATAAAAGAACATAACCAATTGATTAGTTGAATGGTAAAGTCTCCAAAATACAACACTTGACCATGATCATTCAGATTAGCCACGATCAAAATCAATTATATTGTAAAACTTGATGCATGTTGTTTAGTTCTAGATTTAGGAAAGATATCATTTCTTGATCACATTTCCATAGGTCAGGTCTCCTACCATCATACATAAAGGGAACTTGATTGACTATTGTGATTCAAATAAGTTGCTCAGATTGGGTCCAACACCCTTAGAACATGTTTTTCCAAGTAACATTAACTCAATTTGCAAATCAAAAAACATATCCATATGAGTTTATTTTTACTATAGTTGGGTTATTATTGGAATGTAGGACATATTTTTTTATTGAAACCAATTCCTAGAAGGGCATGATCATTGTAGTTGTGATAAATCTGAGAGACTACTAAAACTTGCGACAAGTTCGTGAAGACTCTGATTATAGCTGTGATAAATCCTATCCAATCCAAACATTGTGTCAAACAGGGTCATAGTATGCCAATGCATTTCAAGGGGTTTTTTGGAAAAGGTTGTTTTGTGTGATGGTTTTCTCAGGGTCTCAAAGAGGGATGCAAGAGGTTCTCCTTCCTCTAGGCCAATTTCTTCCTTATTCCATACAACATATTTTTCTAGTAGCTTGATTGTCTTGTAGACATCCTTGAAATGCCCATTTTGAAAATAAAAGTGTCATCCTTTTTTCAATTCTATGGACTTTGGTAGAATAATTGTGTTGAAATCAACCAATAAATATTTATTATTAGTCATGTTTCACATCGCAAATCTCGAAGTATCTACAAATCAAGTAACCTCATTGCATTGATGTGTCCATGGCCTTCCATTGGTCTTCTCAAATCCCTCTCTGGTTGAAATCATGTTGAGGGGAGGTTTGTCTCCCCACATTCATCATCTTTAATAAGAATTAGGTTGGTGTGATTCATATTTGTGTAGACAATTTTACAAAAAATTGAGAATTGCATTAGGAAAGAAACATAGTATTCTTTGGATTATATCAAAGATGAATGAACAAAGATAATGAACATTAAGATTATACAGATGTTTCCCGGATGTTTTATTATGGTAGCCTGACCATTGACATGTGTGGTCATAATGTTGACTCTCTCTTAATATTACAAGTGTAAGTGAGAAATCACCATTAAGAAAATCAATGTTTTGTCAACATGTAAGATAGTGAGTTGATCAATGGATCAATTTTTTACCCATCATACTACCCACTACCACCTTGTTGAAAAGTCATTTCATAACAAATTCTTAGTAATTAGAATAATGGAAGTGAAAGGCACACTTACAATCATTTTATCTGGCATTAATCATGGATTTGACACAAGAAAAAATCATGATGAATGGTTTACAATCGTGATAAAATATTTCCTACATGACTCTGCCTTTCATTTTTTTCGATGGAGTTTACAAAAAAGGTTCTAATGGATTGATTTCCTCCACATTGAAGGGTTTGGTGAGTTCTGATGGAATTCCCTCAAAATGTTGGATTCATCTGATACCTATCTTGAATAATCCCATGAGCCTATTCTATATGCCAATTGTCATAACCACTTGGCATACACAATAGGCCCTCTTGGCATACATAGTAGGCCTCTGAGCCTACTGTGAGATGCATTTAACAATATTTTATAAACTTGATCTAGTTACCACTAGTCACCTATAGATAATATAATGTTGTGCATAACACTTATGTGACCAACATTATTACTTATTTACTATATTGTTTTGCATATTGATAACCTAATATTTTACATCATTTGCAAGATGGCATATTACAACAGTACATGAAATATGAGCCCATCCCCAAAAATATTGATGATCTTGTAAAATTTGTTGTGGAAGATACTTGGTAAGAAATGGTCATTGATTTTGACAAACATAGTATTGATCTTCTTGTTCACATGCTTTTAATTGATGCACAATTGATGCTACTTAGATGTTCTCATATATTATGTTTTAACAGAATGGTAATTCTGTAGAAATTTGCATTTTTGTTTCCTTCTAGACTAAAATATATGACCAAGAATCCTATAATTTATTGCATCGTCAAGACAGTAACATTGAAATATTTATTCACCCTGCCATCTTTAGTATAGTGCAAAAATAGGCCAAAATAATCTAAATTGTCATGAGGACTTGACTAGTCTTGTCAGCTTGAGAACAATATTTGTAGATTGTGAGCAATTTGATATGTGATGTTGTTGGGTTTCAGACACATTTCAGAGCTTCCTAGAATAGTTTAAGTTTATTGATGTGTTGCCTCTATCTTTGTTGGATAGAGTTGCTGAAGAAATATTTATCACACTCAACTTGTTTATCCATACCTTTGATAACCCTTGTGGGGATCCCATTTAAAAAATATGCAGTAGTTATTGGTATAGGTTTAATTTCTCATCAATGAAGTAGATGTTACTTATGAGTCTTTTCATTGGTATTAACTAATGACATGCTCGGCCTATAAAAATGTACAAAAAGAGTAGAACTAAGTAGAACACTGGGATGTTATAAAAATCAACATAGAAGAGACATTTCCACCGTAATTGCATTCTTTTAAAACTTGAAAATACACTTGCAAAATGTTGAGATATGCATGCCACCTATATACTCTTCAATTGTCTTTCTTGTTATGGTCCCATTTGAAATTGGAAATTTTCTTATTTATTCATCCTAGCATCCATAGTCATATTCCTACACCTCACGAATTATTGGTACTATTGGAATTTAGGAACAAGCATAGGTCCATTGTAGCCCCATGTCAAAAAAATTGAGATGCCAATGTTTTTGCAATGCTTTCTTATGGTTAAATAGTCTTTATGGGTGGGAAAACATTGAGATCAGTACCTCAAGTTTTTTAATACCTTGTGCATAATATATCTAGGGTTGAGATGGAGTACACAAGGTATTTAGGTCAACCTTTTTTTGGTGTTGTAACACCCTTGTTTCCTCCATCTTGTAATTAACCATTAATCATAATCACCATGCTATGACATGGGAACAATGCAAATGTATTATTATTTGGATAGCCAAACAAATGACTGTGGGGGTGAAGCCTTGAAAGTACTAGCCATGATATCACCAGAGGAAAGAATGTGAAAACTATATGAAAAGGTTCATTATATCGAATGACCCCAAATTTCCCTTGTTGAGGATAATAAACCTCCTCCGGATCCCAAGGAGAGAAATCAGTTAATGAAGAAAGGACTGGTGGTTGAACCATCAACCAACCCCATGAATGGAAGCATGGTCTAGCTGAAAAATGTCAGCTCGAAGTACCACAGGGTCCTACAGTCCCAGACTGACTCAAGTTTTCCTTCTGACAAAAGGAACAAGATATGAGGGATGTGCGTGCAAGGCGCGTAAGAGAATAAAGAGAAGAGTGGAGAATGAGAGAATCTCTCCAACTGAGAATGGGAAGAAGGCCACAAGTTTGATGCTGAGGAAGCATATGATAAACTGCGTCGAGGCCATAAAAATCCCTGAGAGTTTGCAGAGAATGGGACCTGAGCAGAATACCATGAGCTTGGTGCTGAGGAAGCATCTGATAAACCTCGCAGAAGATGTGAACAAGAAAGGATCATTGAGAATTGACATAAATTCCCTAGTGATATTATGGCTTGGCATGGGGGTGGCCAGAGTGCTAAGAATGAATACCTCTGAGCCTATGGTTGGGTGAAAAGGAGAACACCCACAGTCAGTTAGTTGGCTGCAACCTATAATACATAAGTATTCTCATATCTTGTGTAATTGAACTGTAACTATGAATTAAAGTTGGATATCCTATGAATGTTTCCACGATGTGCATGTTGGCTTGATAATTAGACTGTATCCCTTTATATTTGCTTGATTGTGTATGTAAGAAAGTAAGGAACTATATGGTTTGTACACGTAAATGCTCAAGCCTTGTAGTGACTCAAGTTTAAGAAGAAGAACTGTGAGTTCGTCGACCTTGGACATAGTTTCTCATATGCATGGTGACACTCCCAGTTGTTTTGAGCCTCCTGGGAAAAAAGAGTTTGATAAGATCAGGAGAAAGAGTGCAAAGTGTGTGCCAGTGCCTAAGTCCTTCAGAACTGATGAAAATCAGGAAGGATAGTGAGATTCAAGCCTTAAAATGGGATACCTTTCCATTCGGAAGACAAGCGAATGAGATCTGTTCGGGAGGACCCATATGACCAACACCTAAAGACCTTAGGCTAAGTCTAAGGGAGCTAAGACTTCCTAGCTTTGAAGCTCTGGAAGTCTGGGACTTCAGAGTATTATCGACCTTACTAGCCTTAAATTGGCCGAAGGTAAGCAGGAAATTCGGTTACCGACAAGTTGACTGACAATGGACAGTTTCCCTAGTGACTAGGTGAACCTATCTTACCATCTGAAAACAAGATCCAATTACCCATCACGAAGTAGCGCAAGCCACCGATCGAGAATTTTTGGGAATTCCCTCAGCCTTTGGATCTACACTGAGATGACTTCGACGAAGTTTCACTTTGGGAGAATGGAGATGCTATAGCATCAAACTCCATGAATGCCAAAGTTACGAAGTAGCAGAGACCGTTGATCCAAGGGGTATGTGGACCAACCTTGGCTGTGAGATCAAAGGGCTTGAAGGACGGTCAATATGGAGTGACGTAGTGCAATGGCATCACCGAGGGTCATGTGGACCCAAGTTTGATGTGCTGCATGTCACTCAGATTCATGCGTATCCCATACCTTATAAACCCATTGAAACATGACATGTGTCCCCCATGACCCTTACATGTGTCAATCTCTGGTACAATCCGCTTAGGAAAAGTGATTGGTAGAGTGACTGGAACTCTGGGAGTCCAGGACTTCGAGGCTTCGGAGGATTTTGGAGTAGTATTGTAAATGGACTAGAAGGCCCGGAGGCCAGAGTCATGTGGAAATCTTACAAGACTGCGGAAGTTCGAGACTTCAGGTGGTCTCGTGCGGAGATAGTGAAGAGGCATAAAACGCCGAAGTTTTGAAGCGCCGAAGTGTCGAAGCACCAAATCCCTCTACCACCAATATTATAGAGGAATATTAACTTGCAACCCAAAGCTCGGATTTGAGCATGGTAGTAGTCATTAGAATGCTATGGGTAAGTAGAAGAGGATGAAGACCTCAGACAAAGGATTTGAGATGTAAAGGAGAGAGAAATTTTGATGCCCCATCCCTAGGAAAGTTACTCAAGGATCAGGTGTATTACAGGTGCATATAAAAACTATAGTCCACATCAACATTACACAAAGAGTTGAAGCATCTACCCTACTGGGGTTGCATTATAACAACAAGCCCTTGAACCCAAGGCTATCTTATTATAGTGGCATATCGCTATGTTGGGATGTTAGTGCACTTGTTTGCTTATTTTCAAATTTATTTTGTGATTTGTAGGTGTATAAAAGTTCTATCGTGATTCCGTATTGAGGGGTAGAAACAAAAAAAGGTATTAAAAATGTCTCGAAAAAAATGGACACCTAGGTTATCTGGTAAAAATAGGGGTTTTAAAAATTGTAAATATGTATTGGAAGGGGGTAAAAAAAATAGATTTTGGGGGGGATTTTCAATATTCAGTGAAATTTCCCGTAGGGGTGTAGACCGATTGGCAAGTGTCGTGTAAATGGAAGGAAATTTAAAAAGGAGGTCTCAAGTTCGATTCTCACCCCGATTTACCCATGCCCCATCCTTGCGGGATGTGTGGACGCACCTGCAGGTTATAGAGGTAGCAGACGGGAATCGACCCCATGTCACGTGAGTACGAGAACCATGAGTTGTTGATTCTTCCAGTCACAAAAAAGAAAATCTAGTGAAATTAAGGGTATTCTTTAATATCCCACGAACGAATGTGCTATGTCACAAGTTCATTGAGTGAATCCCCCATGAGAAATACATATCGTCATTGCAACTCATGTTACTGAAAACATTGCATGTTTAATGATCGCGTTCTTCAGTGCATAGGTATGCCATGGATGACTATAAAGATTAAGTATGAGATAGTGTCATGGAGGAGTCATCCATGACTGATAGAGGACATGCTAGCCTTAAAAATCCATTTTTTTCTGGGCATAAGTCTTTCCTAAATTAACTTTTCATATGAAAAATCATGGGATAAGTCGGTGATGGTCAAATGTCTTGGATGTGACCGATAATGAGAAAATTTTTAAATTTGCATGATATTAATAATAACTAATAATGAAACAATGAATATAGCTCCACCTGCTCTAGCATAAGAGATGGAGTCACTCAACTAATCACAAAATAAATAAATATTTTTTAATATTCCAGTAAAAATCAAAATATAATTTAACTAATGTAAAACTTTGAAGTGAAGATGAAAATTTATGGTCAACCCATGTTAATAGGTAGTCAACGACAAATCGATTACTATATAGACTACTTGGCGGAAATTTAATTTTTGAACATGAATTGTTTTCCCCCACTTATTTTTTATACAATATGGGAGCCTTTCCTTAATATATGGTTCTAATAATATATGTGTTACCATCCTACATGCTCTGTACTTATGTGTTTCATCAATTTCGGTCATTCGATCGAGTCTATCTCTAATACCCCTTAGTATATTGTCATTCGAGAGTTCTACATGCAAACATGGTAGCTTCACTCACACCAATTGTTTTGTAGATTCTTATGATCTTAGATCAAAGCAGATTGGCCACTTCTGTATGGATAATAACGTCTATCTCCAAAACCATCAACCCTTCAACACCCTTTACGTTTCCTTTTTATATTTGAAGAAGAACCCCATACATCCCCTTACCAACAAAAGGAAGTGTAGAGCATGACCCAAAAAAGGGAAACATACTTTTTGGAGCCAATCATTTAAGGTTCACTTAGCAATATACCTACCATAGAATTTACAGTTAGGGTTGCATTGTTATAATCCATAATTTTCTCTAACGTCATGTCTTCCCTAGCCACCAATCTCACCCTACTTCATGTTTGCTTCACACATTGCCTTGCCTTCATTTCCTTACTTTTGCCTGCATTATCCATATTGTTCTATAACCCTCCATCATCACCACTCAATTCTTCCCATTCCAAGTTTATCCCTATGAAACCCAAGCCTCTCAATTCCAATTGTGTGCTTCTTTCCATGCTGCAAGATACTAGATATATAAAATATGCAGTACAGAAACGAAATGCTAGAAATAACAGAATAACAGTAAAATATCCAGCATAATCTTCACAATACACAGATATGATATACGAAATAGCAACAGAAA
>JZKD02S1647048.1:223524-239169 GCA_000966675.3 Picea glauca | reverse complement strand
AATTTCAACACCTGCATACCTATTCCCCAGTTGGATTTGATAGTCATTAGAGTTTCACTATGAACATCCTCTTTCACCTTACCTCCATACACATCAATGTGTAAATCCACACCATGTGTTTGGATCCTTGTACCATAGCCTTTAATGATCTTTACATGACTGATATCTCCATCCTTTGAAAATTTTCAATCCATTTTTTTTCCTAACACTAAAGCCTTCTCCTGCAGGTTTAATGTTGTCATGGTATACATGGTTCATCACTAGTATAATGACCTACTACAATCACAAGAATCTACCTTCCCTAATATGGGTTTGCAAAGTAATTATCTAGCTTCTCCTTGGACTCCATCTACCTCCTTGAAAGTCCACGATAATTTATTCTTACATCATAACTCATGTTTATTATTGAAATGATGTAGATATATTACTAGATTCCCTCATTATTGAATGGGTTTATCACATTATGATATATTCTTACATAATAATACATGTTTATGGAGTAGGTTCACAAGTGAACATATGTTTATGGGGTAAGCTAACAATTGGACATATGTTTATGTCCAGTAAGCTAATGAGTGAACATATGTTTATGTAATTTTTAAAAAAACATTGTCGAATACCACTCTTGAAATTTAACAAAAAATCACGACATTCCAAAAATTATATTGATTTTCATTTTATGTTCATATAAATTAATATACTAGTATTCACAAAAAAATTATAAATTATCATTTAAAAAACACATTATTGGTTATTTTCTAAGGTTCAAAGTAATAGAATAAAGCAATTAAAAACATGTTTTCAATATAACTATAAACGCATCAAAAAAATTATAAATTATCATTTAAAAAAAATATTATTAGTTATTTTCTAAAGTTCAAAGTAATAAAATCAAGAAATTAAAAACATGTTTTCAATATAAATACAAATGCAAAATAAAAAAAGGTACATTACAAAAGCAAAACTACTATTTCAATTTAAAAAACAAATTTGAATCGCTCAAAATATCAAAAACATAAATACAATCAATAACATACAAACTTTTACTTAAGTGTACTACATTTTATTATTATTCTTATTATTTTCTTGGAAAAAATACCATCATTTCCATTCAATAGGAAATAAATTGAAATGTAATGTAATAGTTTCAAAATCTTCAAAACAATAGTTTTATTTGGTTTAAATATCTTCAAAACGATAATCTCTTTTGTTTCTTATCTTTATTCTTTGTTTTGTTAGATGATTGATATTATTAAGCTAGTCTCATTTGGTTTAAATATCTTCAAAACAATAATCTATTTTGGTTCTTATTCTTTGTTTGGTTAGATGGTTGATATTATTAAGTTTTATAATATTTTTTTAAATGTTTTTTTTGTTTGTTAGAAATGTTTGTCACTTGTAGGGCCAACATTTCAATCGTTGGTTAAGAAACCAAAATTTAGGGGCACCCGTTAAAATCACTCGGGAATCACACCCGGTGTAGGTTGCACCAACCCTTAACATGGATGGATTTTTGGGTGTCTCCTCCTGACTAAACACATCGTAAGGGTATTGAACTCGTGTCGCCTAGCAATTGAAACCCACACCTTAATCGATTGAGCTAACTAGAATTGACTTTTTTGAATGTATTAACTACACATCCAACAAATAATGATAAAGGAATCAAATAATGATAATAAGAATGTTTAATATTCAAGAAAGCAATGTTCTACTCAATAAAAAATAACAAGTTTTTGTTTATTCAAATTTCTTCCATAGATTTCACATTACATTATCTAGAAAGTTTTATAAATATTAAGTGGTTAATAAATTTGGTTTAGGAATATAATTTGATGTACTCTAAACATTCTACGTTTTTATCTTTTTCCTACAGGTTTTGTCCAAAATTTAGTCAGAAATTTATAAAATTGTTGAGGTTACATATTGCGGGTGACCTCAAGTTTTTGAAGGTGCTGAATTTGGATTTGACATTGTTTAATTTAAAAATAAGAAAATTGTGTAAAGTTGTGATATTTACAATTTAAAAAAAGAAACATTTTTTTCTTTTAAGATAGAAATATGTTACCTTCTATTAACTGAAATTGAACTAGTTCATAGCCATTGTCTTGATGCCAGAGCTGACAACTAAGGAAACTAGCTCCGACACTAAAACTTGAGTTTAAAAAGGAGTTTTCCTAAATGGCTAAAATTTAAATGTTGAAAAAGAGTATATTGTCTATCAAATTTAAACAAAAAAACTAGAAACTGAGACAAAAGAGAAATCATGGAACATAGTTGGATGACCATCATTCTTCAGGTGCACTCTCTCTACCATGGTGTTGGGGAGGAGTCTCTTCCATGGTGTTGGGGAGGATTCGACCACTCTGGGACAATTACGCTCTGGACAGGTCGACCATGAGACATCGGCCTGAGATGCAAACCAAATAACCTGTCAAAGAGTTCCCCAATTTTAATTTCCATCTGCTCCTGATGATATTTCCTCTCATCCATATCCTTGCGGAGGTTAAAGATAAGTTGCAATTGATATTCTGAAAAGTGGGTGAGTCTTTCTTCCATTCACTGCATAGAAGTATGCCCGTGTTGCTGCAGAATGTTGTCATCCTCATTTCCCCTATGCTCCTCAGAGTTAGGAGTGTTGTCCTACTCATTCCCATCAAGAGGCCTTCTAGGAGCCTCCTCATTGATTGGAGGAAACTCTTCCTCTACAATTCCATGACCCCATAATTCCTCCTTGAGACGAGAACCACAATAACTACCATCATCCTCTTGATACTCCATATAATGTTGCATTGATTCAGAGCTACCAAAAGAAGGTGATGAGTAGTGATGTTGATTATAAAGAATACGAGCAGTGCCACTGCCATGACGCGACCTGGCTCTCTCATGAGGCATGTTGCATGGAAGGGGTGGGATTAGAATAAAAGAAAATAGGCACCTAGAGAAATAAGAGACTAAAGACCACCCAACATTGAAGGAATGGAGCTTTGTGATACCAGTGAAGGTTGTGATAGAAAAATCAACCCAATGCAAGCCTTTGCACAAGAAAACTGACGTATTGTCCTGAGAATTAACAATTCACATAACTACAACATTAATCACAATTAGATGAACAATACCAAAGTGGAAGATTTGATCCATCACCATACTCAAAAATTCATGGGATTGAATGAGATGTTTTAATTCATGGGATTGAATTAAAACTCGTGGTAGCCACTGATCTTGGGAAAAACAAATAACACCAGGTGTTTGCGCAAGAAACCAAATAGAAACTCGTCATTGACGAGGAATTAACACCCTATCCGAGGTTTAAATTGAAGGACATGGGTGTGGGCTTTGATCCACTTGTGTGTGCACGGGTTACGATATCATTTAATACAATATCTATGGGTGCAACCACACGTTCAACCACTACCTCAAGGTGTCCCCATGGCTCCAGGTTAAGCATCCCTCATTGGAACCGAACCTTGCCCAATGGTGAAAAACTCCTTGCTTTCCAACATTGGATCCACCCCTTTGGAAAAAAAAAATCATTTTAAAAAAGTATTAAAAGGAAATTTTGGTTTCTCAAAATTTCTCTTCACTCATAAATAAAATAAATTTATTAACAATTAAATAAAATAATTTTTCTTTCATTTGAACTTTGTAAAATAAAATTTCTTTTAAGTATTATACATACTTCTGTAAAATAAAATAAAAATAAAACTTATAAAAACAAAGCAATAAAAACTAAAAATATATATTTAAAATTATGTGAAATTGCCATGATAACTTCTACATTGCAACACTTAGCTTAACCACCTCAACACCAAAATAACAAGGCTGGATAGCAACGTTGCCTATCGTCGTTGTGGCTCATGTTACTCACAACATTGCATACTTAATGAGCTCATTCCTGAGTGCATAGGTCTACCATGGATGGCTTTAAAACTTAATATGGAATCATGGAGGAGTTGTCCATGCTCAACAAAGGACAAGCTAGACTTAAAAATCAAGTTTGTTTGCACACTCGCTTAAATTAACAATTCATTTGAAATATATCAGGAAAGTCGACGTTGGTTGAATGTTTCAGATGTGATCGACAATGAGAAAAAATTTAAAATGGTATGATATTAATAACAAGAGCAATCGCTGCAAAGTAGTGAGTCATTGTCTTAGATATGCTTGTGTTTTGTCTAATTGATAAATACAATTAATCAGAATTAAAAACATTTAAAATTGTATGATATTAATAACAAGAGTAATAGCTGCAAAGTAGTGAGTCTTTGTCTTAAAATATGTTTGTGTTTTGTCTAATTGATAAATACAATCAATTAGAATTGGTGGGGTTGGAAAATCAATAACCCTTTTAATAAAAGAATTAGTTCTCATGTGAACATGAAAGAAATCCAAATAAATAGTAACCAAATTACATTTACATATAAAAAAAAAAAAAATTGTAAAAGATTATATAAACCAATTTGAACTTTTATCATAATGAACAAAGAAAATTGATCATAATGACAAATATGTGAAACCTTGTTTTGTATGAGAAGAATTAAATAACAATGCAAATATTTACACGAAGGAAGAATGAATGTTATAAAGGTAAATGCACCATTTAAAGGTAAATACATGTAATGAATTTATATATTATAAATCCATATTCAAGTGCACTAGTGTACATTAATTCTACCATGCACCATTTAAAGGTAAATGTATGTAACAAATATCTTAGCAAGTTCTAGCTTTACAAGTTCAAGTGCAATGATATTAAACTAGCATATCCTTTAAAAAGGTTAATGGGATTGTTGAAGTAAATCAAGAAAGGTTTTTATAGTAATGTTGTTAATGAGAACCATAAAAATATTGCAAATAGAATTATCTTATTTAGAAGTGGTAGTCTATTTTGATTGACATGTGCCTGATAACAACAACAATAATAATAATAATAACATGAATCTCTAGCATAAAGTAATGATTTTTTTTTTTAATTTATAGGTTATTTTGGTTATAATAAATAAACACGTAACAAAGGAACAATACAAAGACTTTACATTTATCATCATCCTATACCAATCAAATTTATGCAACACATAAACAACAATATACTGACTTATCTTAACAATTATGAAATTTCAATAAGAAGTTAAAATAACATTACCTGAGGCAGAAATGGGCGAATCAAGGGATGACAATGAGCCACAAAATCTAGCAGGTATAGACGAAGATTTGAAAAACTCCATAGAAAACACTCATTTTCCCCTTCAACACCATTTATAGGAGACATGGGAGACCATGCACAGAGGACAGGGTGAGTTGAAATAGGCCTTGGAAAGAATGACAGTCAACCAAGAGAATATTTCACTTCTCCTCATGTAGATTAATCATGGTAGAGATGGTCCTAATAACAATGGGAACAAGGAGACTAGTGGATGTTAAGGTTTAATCTATAATTAGGTTTCTTTTAAAATTACTAGATAACTATAGCATATATAGGATCACTGAGAAATACACAATCACAAGAGACACATCATTTATTCTGGGAAACCCTCATGGGAAAGAAAACCCAACAAAAACTTCCTTAATATAGATAACCAATACAATGCCAAGAGATAACTCAAACAAATATAGAAAGTCCTCTCCCAAGAATATGCCTCTCTCTCTCTCTCTTCCTTCTTCTCCAACTATAGCTTTGAACTTGTGCTCTTATGAACAAGTGAGTGTGTGTCCAAATGAGGTTCTAGCCTCTTTATTTATACAATCTCGAAGATGCTGGAGTGAGGTGTTTTTTCACTAGTAGGGCCAACTTCTCAATCTTGGTGGTTATAACCACTTTAATATATTTTGGGGCTGACTTCTCATTTAGCCTATTACAGTTAGGGTTTGACTAATCTGCAAAAGGGGATTTGGTTATTTACAATACCCGACATGATCAATCCACAAAAGGGGATTGATATAATGAATAATACATCAATAATGAATATAATACTCTTTGCAATTATGATAATTCAACACTCCCCCTTAACAAGAAGGGTATTCTACAACAACATCAGACGAGAGATAGGACAACGTCATCAACAACATCTTGGAACACTGACTGACATATCTATAAATCATTGGAAATTTTTCTCATCATCAATATCATCATTCTCAATAGATAGCTGGAATGGTATTAGTATAAAAACTGATGCATCAACATGGATTAGTATAAAAATTGATACATCATCATCACAACATGAGGTTGGTCACATCCTCATAGCATGAGTCTGGTCACATCATCACAACACGAGGCTGGTACATCATCATAGCACAAGGTTGGCGCGTCATCACAGCATGAGGCTGGCACATCATCGCAGCATGAGGATGGCACATCATCGCAGCCTGAGGATGGCACATCATCACAACAATTAAGCCGACACATCATCACAACAATTAAGCTAGCACATCATCACAACAATTAAGCTAACACATCAACACAACAATTAAGTTGGAACATCAACACAACAATTAGGCTGGAACATCAACACAACAATTAAGCTGGAACATCAACACAACAATTAAGCTAGAACATCAACACAAAAATTAAGCTGGAACATCAAAACAACAATTAAGCTGGAATCACAACACTAGGCTGGAAACACAACACTACTCCCTCTTTTGATTGACTATACCAAGATTATCTCAAAAGTGCTCAAACTTTACACGATATAGAGGCTTTGTCAACACATCAGCAACCTGTTCATCCATGCTAACATATTGGAGTTTTATGGCTCCTCTCTGCACCATGTCACAGATGTAGTGATATCAGATCTCTATGTGTTTTGACTTGTCATGAAATACAGGATTCTCTGTCATCTTTATGCATCTCTGGTTATCTCATAGGATCATGGTTGCTTCCATCTATAGGTTGAATAGACCTGTCAACAACTTCTGAAGCCATATGGCTTCACAACTGGTAGAACATGCAACAATGTATTATGCTTTTGTTGTGCTGAGAGAAATGCTTGATTGTTCCTACTCTGCCATGAGATCATGGCTGACCCCAAACTGAAACAACATCTTGAAGTTCTCTTTCTGTCAAAGAAACTTCCAACCCAATCTAAATCACTGTACCCACTCGGTGTGAAATCGTGATCTCCATCATAACTAAAACCATAATCTAATGTACCCTTAAGGTACCTCATCACATGTTTTTCAACAACTAGGTGAACATGTCTGGGTTCTACCAAAAACTGACTCAAAGTGTTCAAAGAAAAACAAATATATGGTCTGGTGTTCGTCAGATACATCATCGATCCAATGATCTATCTATACAGTGTGGCATCAATCAATTTTGATGAAGTGATGACTAGAAGCTTCAACTTCGCTTCCATGGGTGTATTTGTGGACTTTCACTCCAACATATAAAATCTCTTCAGGATTTCAACTGCATACTTCCCTTGGTTAAGGAATATTCTCTCTGGGCTCTGCCATATCTCAAGACCTAAGAAATAATGCATTAAGCCAAGGTATTTCATCTCAAATTATATAGCAAGCTTCTTCTTACATTCAGTGATGAGATTTTCTTCTCCAGTTAAGAATAAGTCATCCACATACAGCAGAAATATAACAGGATCATCATTCATAACCTTGAAGTAAAGGTTAGAATCTGCTTTACTCTTGGTAAATCCCAAGCTTGTTAGAAAACTGTCTATCCTTCCATACCCAGATCTAGGAACTTGCTTCGATCTGCACATAGCCTTCTTCAACTTGCAGACATGAGTCTTCCTGTCTTCAACTTCAAATCCTTGAGGTTGTTCTATATACACTTCTTCTTCAATGAATCCATTTAGGAAATATGTCTTTACGTCCATCTGGTGTAACTTCCACTTCATCTTATCTGCAAGGGATATGATGGTTCTGATCGAGGTGTATCTGGCTACAAGAGAAAAATGTCTCTTCATAATCAACGCCTTCCTTTTGAGAAAATCCAGGAGCGACAAACCTTGCTTTGTACTTCTCAATACTTCCATCAACAACATGTTTTATTTTGAAAATCCATTTGGAAGATACCACATCCTTGCTCTTCGGTCTGGGAACTATTTCCCATACATCATTCTTTATAATGGATTGGTATTCTTCTGTCATGACATCTGCCCATTATTTCTTCTGAATGGATTCTTCAAAGAAGGTAGGCTCCTTCTCTAAGAGATCACACATCAAATCCATATAACTGGAGAATGGATTAGGTCTCTTCACTTGTCTCATGGTTCCTTTAGGAACACCATACTTATCTCCATCATGAATAAGATCCCTAGCCCAAGAAAGATTTCTCTTATGGGAGATCGTCATCTGAGGAGGTTCTTGAAATTCTACTATGTCATCATCTTCTAGAATTTCCTCATTAGGGGAAGTTATGACTTCCCTCACTAGTTCTGCAACTCTGGGAACTATAGGTTCCTCTTCATATACTTCTTCAAGCTGTCATCTTTTTCATTTCTTGAGTGTTGCATATTCATCAAAGGTCACATCCCTGCTGATCTCAATATGATGATGACCTAGTATATAAACTCTAAAGGCCTTGGAGACCTCACAATATCCAACAAATATTCCCTTCTTTCTTGAGGGGTCCAGCTTGTTTCTCTTCTCTTTTGGAAAATGTACAAATATTGGGCAGCCAAATATTTTGAGATGGATTACTTTTGGTTTCTTTCCAGAGAACATCTCTTCCGGGGTCTTGAACCCAAGTGCACTATGGGACAATCAGTTTTGTACATATACTATTGTTTTTGTTGCTTCTTCCCATAAGCACATTGGAAGATTTTGATCATGGATCATGGTCTTCCCTACTTCCAGTATCATTCTGTTATTTCTTTCTGCTACACCATTTTGTTGAGGATTGTAGGGAGTGGTGAGATCCCTCTTGTTCCCGACATCTTTGCAATAGTTTACAAACTCTTTTGAGGTGTATTCTCCTCCATTATCTGACCTGATTTTCTTGATCTTTATTTCAGAAAGATTCTCTATCAAGGCTTTGAATTCCTTGAATTTACTGAACACTTCATCTTTTGATTTCAAAAAGTAAACCCAGGTTTTACGAGAATAATCATCAATAAAAGATACATAGTATACATACCCACTGATGGAGGATGATGGTATTGGTCCACACACGTCTGAGTGAATGAATTCTAAGACTCCTTCTGCTTTATTGTCTCTCTTCGGAAAAGGGTTCTTGATGTTCTTCCCTTGTGCACATCCATTGCACACACCTTCATGATAAACCTTGAGTTCTGGTAGACCTGTGACTGCCTTACATACATACGGTAATGCCTTCTAGTTGACGTGTGATAATATTCTATGCCAAAGTTCACATGGATTCTCAATGGCATGGGTCATGGCAGCTTCTGAGTGACCCTTTAGCTTATACAAGCCACCTTCTTCTTTTCCAATGACGATTGCTTCTTTCATGGTTTTTCCTTTAGCCCACATAAGAACTTCTCCATCTATAAAGGCAATTCTGAAGCCTTTATTATCTAAATTTTATATGGAGAGTAGGTTCTTTTTCAAACCTGGTACATAGAGTACGTCCTTCATCTTCATTGGACTCCCTGAATTGAGCTTGTAGTTTGATTCTCCCACTCCCTTGATAGAGTATTGATAATCATCTCCAAGTGTAAATTTTTGAGAAAAATTATTTTCTGAAAGGCAAGAGAGAATATCTCTTTGACCTGTCATGTGCTTGGAAGCACCACTATCAATGAGACAAGTGTCCTCTCCAAGTGATATTGATCCTGAGAGGGCTGAGATTAAGACATAGTCTTCAATTTGTTCTCTTATCATCTTTGCGGGTGGCTCTTCATCTTCAACTGCATGGGCATGGTGCCTCTTATTTTTCCTTTTGTATTCTTATCATCTAACTGGAAAATGTCTCACAATATGTCCCATCTTGTCACAATAGTAGCATTGGTAAGATGAGAATTCTCTTTCTTTTCTTTGTTCTTTCTTCTGGAATCTCTTAGGTTGAGATTCTTTATGTATGAATTTGCTTTGGGGGTGAGACTCTTTATGAGTTTCTTTCTGGAAGTAAGACTTTTTTCTTCCTCCTTTAGTGTGAGTAGAGAGGTATTGATATTCATCTCTTGATAGTAAATCTTCTTGGTTAGATACTCTTGATTCTTCTTGAATACATTCTTCCCAAAGACTTTCAAATTTTAGTTTCTCCTTTCTAGCACAAATAGTTTGGATGAATGCATCCCAAGGTCTTGTGAGACCATTAAGGGACTTCATTATGAGTTCCTCTTTGTCTATAGTATCTCCAATAGCTTCTAGTTGTTCTTTGAATTGAGATATTCTAGAGAAATATTCATGGATCACTTCTCCTTTCTGCATCCTTGTATGCTTGAGTTGAGTTCTTAGATTCATCTTCTGATTTATGTTGTTTCCTTCATATAATCTGGTTAGGGCATCAAACATTTCTTTTGGATTCTTCTTTTAAGACACTTGAGGGATCAAGTGATCTTTGATAGAATCTGCAATGATTCTTTTATCCCTGATCGTGTCCTTTTGGTGCTTTTCTTTATCTTCAGGATCGTCGGGTTCTGGTACTTCTTCTTTGATAACTCTTGCTAGGTCATTCTATTCAAGAATGATTCCAATCCTATACTTCCAGGCACAGAAGTTTTCCACACCTTATAGCTTGTCAACAAGCTTAGTGCTTGCAAACATCTTTTCCCTGGAGCTAGGAAAATGACCAAATAATGAAAACAATCAAAATTGAATTATGAACTTACCACAAGGTGCGCTTGGCTGAGGCGAGTAGCCTAGTATGGTTAGATTTCATAAAATCCAACTTTTACCCCTTCAAACTTGATTAACGAATTTCTGGAATGGTGCTTTTGGTTTTCTGGTACTTCTGGTACTCTGGTTTTTTGGTACTTCTGGTACTCTGGTACTTCTGGTACTCTGGTACTTCCGATACTTCTAGTACTCTGGTTTTCTGGTACTTCTGGTACTTTTTGAAAACTAGGGTTTCACTTTCCAGGAGATATAGTCACCGAAAAGTTGCACTGAGGATGCCAAAGTGATCCTTGAGGAAGGGCACACTTTTCTAGATGGTTTTGGGGATGAAATTCTTCTTCAATAAAAATCCCTAATTTGCATGTATGACAATAGTGACATTTTTCTCTTTTTCTTGTGAAAGATTCTCTCTTCAGCTTAGCTCTGATACCATGTTAAGGTTTAAGCTATTATTAGGTTTCTTTTCAAATTACTAGATAACCATAACATAGATAGGATCACTAAGAAATACACAATCACAAGACACACATCATTTATCCTGGGAAACCCTCATGGGGGATAAAACCCAACAAAAAATTCCTTAATATAGATAGCCAATACAATTCCAAGAGATAACTCAAACAAATACAAAAATTCCTCTCCCAAGAATGTGCCTCTCTCTCTCTCTTCCTTCTTCTCCAACTGTAGCTCCAAACTTGCGCTCTGATGAACAAGTGAGTGTATGTCCAAATGAGGTGCTAGCCTCTTTATTTATACAATCTGGCAGATGTTGGAGTGAGGTGTATTTTCATTGGTAGGGCCGACTTCTCAATCTGGGTGGTTATAACCACTTTAATATATTATGGGGCTGACTTCTCATTTAGCCTATTATAATTAGAATTTGACCAATCCGCAAAAGGGGATTTGGTCATTTACAATAATCGAAATGATCAATTCGCAAAAGGGGATTGATTTAATGAATAATAAATCAATAATGAATAGAATACTCTTTGCAGTTACAATAATTCAACAGTGGATCCCAACGGGGACCTAGACATCACACTCATATTGATCATCAGTTACACACTAAGGGACATAGCTTATTTGGAGGAGGTCCTTCTAGGGGTCCAACCAACAGTAGAGATACATGTAGACCCTATATGCCCACTTTCCTTGAAACTCAACAACAGGATAATTACTTTCCGGAAGTAGAAGATAATTTTGAGGAGTATGCAAGAGAGTATGCAACATTGAGTGCATGCTTCAGGAGGCAGGTAACTTTGGATCATTATTGTGGCATCAAATACAAGGGAAGACCAATAGGCTATCACCGGGGCAATAATGAGTTAGAGTGTAGGGAAGGGAAGATGGATATTCCTACATTTGATGGATCAACTAGGACTAATGCATAGGCTTGGGTGCAGAATTTGGATGCCTATTTGCATCTTAACCCCATGAGGGAATTGGATGCTATTAAATTTGCCACTATTTATCGAGAGGGAAAATCCCATGACTGGTGGTACCATGGTATGAATACCTTGGGGAATAATCACATCACATATTACCTAGAGTTCACACAAAGACTTATTGACAGGTTTGATCAGGGGGAGCCTGAGCTACATTTCAGAGAGCTCACTCAACTTAGGAAAACAGGATCACCAAAGTATTTTATAGAGGATTTTCATAGGGTGGCCATAATGGTACCAGATATGTCACAAGATATATTGTTGATGTTCTTCTCTAAGGGTCTGATGGATCCCCTTCGTGGTTGGGTTAAGGATTTTAATACCCACAACTTACATGAATTCATATGGAGGATGAGAGACTTGATGGGATCAGCAAAAAAAACCAAAGTCACTCCAAGGGCACCATTAAACCAAGGGGTAAAGGATCAAAGAGGAGTGGATAAAGGAAAGGAAAGGATGGATGAGGCTAATAGAAGATATTTGAGGAGGAAGCAACTATGTTTCACATGTAAGGAACCTTGGGAACCAGGGCATAAATGCATGGGAAAGGGAAAGGTTCACTATATTGAGGTGATATCTTATGATGAGGAGTAAGAGGAGGTAGGACATATTCAGAATATTGAGGCCAATCAACCCAGGATAGACAATGTGTGGGGTGAAGGAGGAGAGGAAGAAAATCTCAGCCTAGAAGGAGATAAGAATATAACTATTGCATCCATTAATGGAGTCCCTAAATATAATACCTTCAGGATGAGAGGATTACTCCAAGGACAAAGGGTTTTTGTGCTTATAGATGGGGGAGCTTCACATAAATTCATTGATTTGACATTGGTGAAAATAAGGCACATACCTGGAGTTGAGTTTGAGGGGTTTCATGTGGAGGTAGCAAGAGGTAACACTATGCCATGTGACATTTATAGTCCAGGATTGAAACTCACCTTGGGGAGGCATGGATTAGCACAATAATTCTATGTGATGGACCTACCAGACACCAATGTTATATTAGGATTCCAATGGATTAGTGCATTGGGACCTATCACTACCAATTATAAGACCATGGAAATGTCATTCAATGGGGAGAACGGAAAAAGGGTGACTTTGAAGGGAATGTCAGGGAATGCACCAAGAGTGGTTACAACCAAGTGCATGGAAGCCATTTTTAGGAGGGAAGACGTGGTTTATGCAGCATAATTCCTAATATCAGTTCAGTTGGACAATGAGGGGCATCCACAATACTCCCATGACATACAAAAATAATTGATAATCACAACAAATTTTTTGAGCCTATTCTACCAGGGAAACCACTAGATACAAGATTTGAGCATATCATAGAGTTGGAGGAGGGCGCAAAACATGTCATCATCACCCCATATAGAAATCCTAAGAAATACAAGGATGAAATTGAAAAATATATCAGAGAGATATTGGACATGGGCCATATTAGGGAAGAGGAATATCAAGGAGTACTTGGTCAAATGGAAGGATTTTCCCATAGAAGATGCTACTTGGGAGAATGAACAGGTTCTATAGAAAGCAGGATCAAAATTGCTTATGGGAAATCAATTTCTAGTAGGGGAGACTATAATGTCCCCCTCCTCTTGATAGAGGTTTCATGGAGACTTAGTAGTCTAGATGTCCCCACCAAACTATAGTCTCATGGGAAAATGGGGACTAGGAGGCACCAAAGTATTCACTTGAAGAATAATGTTATATTATTAAAGTGACTTTTGGAAAAGAAGAAATTAAGTGAAAAATTAATATGAGGAAAATTGAAGAAAATAACCTTAGAGGTTAATCAAAGAACTTAAGTGGAAATTAGACCCAGGGGTATAAAATAAAAAGGAGGGCGCCTCACTCCTCATTCTGGTCATTTTTACTTTTGCATCTTGAGCTCTTGAGCTAAGACGTTTTGAGGGTTTTGGGAGAAAAAACCCTAGAGATCAACAAGGGAGTGAAAGATTCTCCTGTTCTTGATCCAAGCATGGACAAGGAGGTGAAATATCCCTAAATCACTATGATACTCAGTTACAGGTTGTTTTATACAGTGAAGAAGTGAGGTGATGCGCAGTTCATGAGTTTTCTAGCAAGAGGGTGCACTGCTTGAGGAGTTGGAGTTTGATTTGAAGTGAAGGAAGGAGATTTGAGGGAAATATTCATTTGGTGTGCTTGGTAAGGACCATAGAGCCTTTTATAGCCCATCCTTAGAGGGATTTATTAGTCCATTGATTTATTTGGAGTGGCACCAATTATACTGAAGGAGGGCACATTGTCTAGAGTGGATCTAGACTATTGGAGGGTAAAAACCCTCTATACAACAAGGGAGACTTACCAAAGGTGAATGCCTAGCTCAGAGCTACTATTCTATAGGGTTTTGATGTAGTTTGGGGCCTAGGAAATAGGAGGAGAAAATATCAAGGAGCATACAGCCATAAAAGTGTGCAACTCAACCAGTTTGGGGAGATCCAGCTTTAGAAGGGAAAGAAATTGATCTTGTACTTCTCCACTCACATCTATTGGGACTTTGGAAGCTTGTTTCTTCATTTTTTATATTCTTGGGAGCTATCTTCATTCCATCTTCTATATTACTTCTATGTCGTTCCATATATGCAGATCTATTTTATGAAGATATTCTTAATAGCTAAATAAAGGTTAGATATGAAGTTATTGGTTCTTCTATGGTGTTTTATGTATGTATATTGATATTTCCTTGTATTGTTGTGCTATGTTCATTATCTATATGTTGTAAACTCCATGAAAACACCTTCAACGCAATATTGATGAGGAAACCTACATAACATATTCAAACACTTAAACAAAAAAGGTCAAAACAAACCCCTAGTTCCTAGAAAATCAACTTAGGAACATTACAAGATCGAAGTGTAATATTATGAAGGGAAATATTAAAATGGTATTTCATTCTTTGTTCAAGTCTTACACATAATTTGTATTCTGCAAAGAGTTCTCTAACAAAAAATGTGTACTTTTTTTTTTTATAATTCTACTTGCAAATATTTATTCTGTAATTTTTCTCTATTTTGTCATTTTCTATTATTTTCCTCGAACATCGTTAGTATAATTTATTTTTACACATACAAAAATTTGAAGTTATTTAAAAAAATCATAAAGAAAGATAAGGATATAAATGGCACACATGCACATTTAGCACTTCTATAAAACCCTTAGTTGAAAGTCAGACTAAATATCATTGAGAATTAGTACCTAAATAAGCATCCTAAAAGATTGAACCAATGTTGCATTGAAAAAAAACCCCCACTGTTATGGCACAATCTGTACTTGTACAAAGCCAACGACAAGTAAGGGAGATTGGTGTAACAATGGGATATCCTTTCACTATCACCTCAAGAGGAAATCCCTTTATTTTAGGAGTAGAAGAGGGTCTACCCCGAGGGAGGCATCCCCAATGACCTAAAGGGTTGAGTAAGCT